>SNQN01002995.1:20949-33668 GCA_008642245.1 Bassia scoparia
AGCAACTATAAAACAGAACAAACCATCATGAGAGAAGCGAAACAAGTTGCGATAGTAGCAAAGAGCAAAGTCAATGAACATCACTCACCAAAATCGTTTTAATAGGATAAACACCACCACCAATCAAAAAAAGTTAGATATAATTAAAGAACGACAAAGGCAACAAGAACATAGAAAAGAGATTAACTATGTGCGCAAGCGAAACACATGCAGAAGCAATGGAAGAAGTCAATCTATAAAAAATATAAGAAATACAGCAAAACACCCCGAATTAACAACTCAGAGCAATTGACTAAAGAAAAAATTATATTAGAGCATCGGAATACGACCACGAAAAATGAAGACGAACCGACCTTAGATACATGACAAAGCACGACCAGTCAAACCAAAAGAGATAATCGAACCACTAGGTGAGACCCATCAACCACATTCAACATAGGACAACGAGTTGTTGGACGATAATCGAATGTGCTAGATAATTCAGACATGAGCGGATAAGCGAATCGTTAACTGCATCAAATGACGGGCACTAGCTTAACACATAGGACACGAGGTATACGAAAAACATTAAGCTATATGTACCATGAGACAACTTCAATGCGTAGTGCATTTCCGGCGTACGAGTCTCGAGAGTCCGTGCGCTAGTCCCGTGTTGGGATTTGGTGGCGTTCTTTTCGGAATCGGTGGTTCTATATTCTCGAGCATTGTCTAGCCCTTATGTGCTAGACTTATTTCAATTTGCTAGTATAAGGATAGCTAGATAGCCAAAAACCATATTGTATAATCGTACTACAAGAGCTGGATAAGAGCTAAGTACGTGCCATCAGTTGCTAAAGTTGAAGAACTCATATACGCTAGGGAAACTAGTAGGTCTCCGAATTTGGAAATAAATGGTAGAATGAGTTTGTGTTTTCGGATGTTTGTATACTCGTACGTTTGTAGGAATCAAGATGAAAAGTCAAACAACGACATATTTAACCAAATAAAAACAAAAATCATCGAGTGAAGCCAACGTGTGATAGAGATGCCYAGAAGGATAATGAATTAAGAATTAAAAAGTAATTTTCTGCAAAAGATATATTAGTATTTTACTTTTTTCAAACTAGAAAATGGCTAACCATAAATATACAAAATAATCTCGACTCCTTGGTAGAGAATACGATTAGAGAAACACCAACAATAGAGGACTAGAAATATCTTCCCCCTTTTACCCTCAGAAATATCTCATATATATAAAACCATCATAACACCACCAACCACCGAAACCTCCAATAACAAAACCAAAAAAATCTAGACAACAACATCCGAACCATCATAGTACAACAAACCATCGGAACCTCGAACAAACAACCCTATAAATCCAGACAACAATAACTGCACATATCATGTCCCAAAAGTTAAATCATAATGAAGAACTGTATGAAGTATTTTCGAGGCTAACTCCCAAAACATTATATAAATTTTCAACCGTGTCAAAATCATGCAATAATTATTTAAGTAGCAGTATTTTACCGAAAAGCAATACTATAACTCGTGTAGTAAAAACGACGACGTGTCTTTCATCGTATATAAGTGACACTCTACAATGGGTGAAGCCCAAAACAATACAATTCTACACCATGTTACAAGACCATCCCCCAAAGGGCATATCTCCGCATTCAATCGGCATTAYAACACAAAAGGGTCACATATTAGCTTTGAGCAACAAATTGGTCCTTTGTAGAACTACCGCATCTTGTGACAAAATGACTGAGTTGTTCATATGCAACCCCTCAACAAAAGGATAGTTTCCTTATAACCTATATAAAAAGATATGGAATACAATCCCCCTTCCAAATATGTTTGAAATCTAAATGTTGCATTCATGTGCGGTAACGTCCTGAAAAAGAGGATTGCACATTCACATCGGATTATTACTTCTAGTGTTCCTGAATAAAAATCTCGATGGTTGGAGAAATGGATAAGATGATTATTGTATGGATAAATATTATACAATATGAATATTGACAAAAGACAACCTCTCTTATGGAGGGCGTATTTTGGAATTCGACAACCTAGTGTTCTACAAAGATAGCCTATGTATCTTATTTGATTTGAGGGCTTACTACGTGGAGCAATCACCCTATTTTTAGCCTTATATTACCACTACGAATTCAAAGAAGGAACTTCTAGGATCCTAACGCTACGCCCCCCACGAAGCTAGGATAAAATCCAGTGCATATAATTGTAGCATTCACATACTCGGTATAGGAACGTCAGAGGGGCAAATGCTGGTTCAATTCCATGTGCCCAGTAAAATATTTCAACGAGTTGATCACCATACGGGTGTACACATAAGAGACATCTACGGAGCAAACTCAAGCTCCTCTTGGAAAATATTGACTATAATACGCATCTTCGATAACTTACGCATCAGAACACCGAATTTATGGAGAGGGGTGATTATACAGACCAAATCAGGGAAGCAGGGGGTTTTCAGACCAAAATGTGTAAAGGTGGGGATAATGGGTTAATAATGCGTCCCCCGAACATAAGGACCCTAGGAACGTCGATCACCAAGGTGAGGGGGTGGTTGCGATTTTGGGTCAATAGGTGCGCGGCTTAGCGGACCACCTAAACATAAAGACCCCCACGACACGGTCCATGAGGTGGGAACCCCCGAGAAATGGTGTTGTTATGGGGATGAAGTTTTAGTTCAAAAGGTCTTAGCTCACAACGACCCCTAAGGTACAATCCGATGGGATAAGATGCAATGCATAGTTCTTGGAGGGACATGCACACCGATACGTATGGTCTACTCTAGGCCTTTTAGAATAAAACTGCCTTTTTAGGTACAATAGGTCACAAGGCTCGAGGGCCATGCCAAACAAACGGCTCGACACAAAGCCAAGAAGATTACCTCAGAAGTTTTAAGAACAAAAAATGCTTTTGAGGTACAGAGGTCGTAGGGCTTGTGGGTTACGCTAAAAAAAGGTCCAATAGGAAGCAATTAAGAGAATCGGTGCGTAAGGTGGGGGCAGGGGAGTTCAATAAAAGGTTCCTTGAACATAAATACCACCTGGAAATGGTTTGTCCCGGAGTGGGAGATGCATTTTTGGTGCAATAGGTTGCAGCTTAGCACGACCCCCGTGGTATAGTTCGATTAGAGAGACACAATTTAGGGTCTAATGAGTCGCAACACAATGAGCCATCAGAACACAAAGACCTTCGTAACATGGTCACGCTAAACAAAATGCCCGACGAAAAGCCAGTAAGAGAGTTGGTGGGTAAGGAGGTGAGGAGAGGTCAATAACGGTTACCCAAAATGTGGTACAATTGGAGATACGTAATTTTGGGTCAATATATCGAAGATTTTGTTAATATGTCAAGATTTGGGTTAATATGTCGAAGATTTTGGGTTAATATGTCGAAGCTTAGGGGCGCACGTGTATACATGACCCCAAGACATGGTCCACAAGGGGGGAGACCTCCAGGACGTGGTCCCGGGGGGGAGGGAAGAATGTAGTTTTGTGCACAATAGTTGTGGCTCAACACGACCCCAAGGTATAGTTTGATTAGAGAGATGCGATTTTAGGTCTGATAGGAAAGATTCATAATTACTGAATTGGGGAAGCGAACACAAGACATGACACTAAAATGGCCACTACTCATATGACCCCCCAAGGTACAATCTAATGGGAGAGACGCAGTTCATAGTTCGTGGGGGACATGCACACTAACACCTATGGTTTTCTCTAGGCCTTTAGAATAAAAATTCCTTTTTAGGAGTAATAGATCGCAAGGCTTGAGAGCCACGCCAAACAAGAGGCCTGAAGTGAAGCTTGTAAGAGAAACTCGAAAGTTTTCATAACAAAAATGTCTATTTAGGGTACAATAGGTTGCATGGCTCGAGGATCATTGAAAACAAAAGGCCCGACGAGAATCCAATAAGAGAATTGGTGCGTAAGGTGGGGTACGGTCATAGGAGGTCAATAACGGGTCCTCCGAATATAAAGACACTCGAGTTGTGATCCCCAAGGAATATGCGATTTTGGGTCCAATAAGTCATAGCACAACACGAACTCAAGGTACAATCCGATTAGAGAGATGTTGTTTTGGGTCCAATAGGTCACAACTCACAGAGCCACCCAAACACAAATACCCCAGGATGGTCCGCCAAACAAAAGGCTTTATGGGAAGCCAGTAAGAGAGGTGGTGAGTAAGGTGAGTGCATGGGAGGTCAATGAGGGGTCCCTCGAATATAAAGATCTCCAAGACGTGGTTTGATTATAGATTCTCGATTTTGGGCCAATAGGTTGAAGCTCAGAGGGCCACCTGAACTTAAGGACCCTTGACATGGACTGCGAACATAAATACCCCTAGGACGTGGTTCGGAGGGGTTGGGAAAGGGGGGGAAGGTTTTGGTCCAATAGGTTGCAGCTCACCACATTGCTTGAGGTATAGTTTRATTGAAGAGATGTAGTTTTGGGTCTAGTAGGTCGCAGCTCAGCGGGCTACCCGAACACAAAGATTCACAAATGCCTAATTGAGGGAAGCGAGGTAAGGGTACGACACCAAAATGCGTAATGTGCAAGGTGGGTCAATAATGGGCATTGTTCATATGAATAGTAAACCCAACCCGTTGACATGGTCCGCAAATATAAAGACCAATTTTGTTTTTTCCTCACACACGTTATTTGTAAAGTTTAAAAAGTTTTATATTTCTTCCACATGTTTGTGTGTCTTGAAGCTCACACATAATAGGTCAATATAAAGCTAAGCCAATCCACGTCTTCTGGAAAAAAACACCGATTAATTACGCAGGGCAACGCCCTTGCCGACACACAAGTTTTTGTTGATGCTTTAAGGGCCACAACGATAAGGATGAAAATCGGAATGAGAGCTCTAATCAACTGAKTTACCCCTTACTCTCAAGCCAGCACASTAGTTAAATAGTAAAAAATTGTCTCAATRTTGATTTAGTTAGCTCAAAARTTCTCTTCCAAAAAAAWTTTATTAGCTTAAAAATTCTATTATGTAAAAAAAATTATTACCAAAATTTAAAGAAATATGTTATTCATAGCGCTTAGGGTTATGTTTAAAGTGATAAAAATAAAAATAAAAACTTGAAACAAACATTAATTACATTGAAACTTGTGTGATTTTGTCTTGTTTTTATAACTTGTTTCCATTAGTAGAAATATTTAATGATTATATATAGTCTAAGTGTTACATATAACATTGTCCAAATTTGATCAACGTTTGCTTAAACGAGTTAAAGAGAATTGTTAATCTTCCCGTGGAAATTTTTTTATTGTCGGGAAACATTACTTTTAATTTCGTTAAGCRACGTAAAGTTGAACAATTGAAGCAATATAAAAGTGTAAAAAGTAGTAATAAGCTCCTTAATTTTTTTTTTATTTTTTGCAATGAATATTAGTAAATTCATGATATATGGAAGAAATATCACTTCTATTTTTCTCTTACTTATTACCCCATCTGTTCGGATGTTCCACTAACTTCCTGACACTTCAACTTTACATGTTTGCCAATGCAAATTTTACAAGCAAAATATTTTTAATTGTAAATAAGTAAAAACTTACTCCGTATAAAAATTGAATTTAAATAAATTACTTGTTAATATGATTCTAACAAGATCTCACTTGACTATATTCATTCTTATATATTAACAAGAATTCAAAAGATTCTGACTACTAATGAATGGTACCAATTTTCCTTATGGCGAGAATTTAGTGGAACGAATAGAACAGATAYTAAATCAAATAATTAATGCTGATTTTTTATTTGCATCGTTTCCTATTAGATCAAATATATTCTTGCATACTAATTATTTGTTAGATTGACTAATCTTGTCCTTTTTTGCCATACTGCTGATTGATTTTGTAAGACATATGATAACCAAATTTCTCTCTATTAATCTCTATTATATAAGCCAAGGGGGAGCTATGGTGTTCCCCTATGAAATGTCTTATTTAGCCATTTAGTAAATGAAAAATTGCATATTTAATGTTCCCTCAATTATTTCCTTTCCGATTTTAAAAATTGCATATAAAAAAGTTTGAAATTTACCAAATTTAAAAATAAAAAATCAATTACAAAAAAAAACTAACTTAAAACATTTATGGTAAAAACTAAAAGGAGAAACATATAATTAAAACTAACATAATTTTCGAACCTATTATTGTACAATGAAATCAAAGAGTGTCTAATTTGGATATATAATAACATATTTTTTCACGTAAGTTTTAACTAGGCAAGCATAGCGGTGCACAGAAAACATACTTCCGC
Source organism: Bassia scoparia (assembly GCA_008642245.1). Lineage (NCBI taxonomy): Eukaryota > Viridiplantae > Streptophyta > Magnoliopsida > Caryophyllales > Amaranthaceae > Bassia > Bassia scoparia. The sequence continues at coordinate 27,238 of SNQN01002995.1, forward strand.
GTAACGATTTAATAGCAACATTGTGCTAAACACGCCAATAACAATCTTAATAGCAACATTCACTTTATTTCCATTTAGTACCCATGTGCACTACACTCAAACAATTATAAATACTATTTTCTCTCTCTTCCTACACATAATACAAGAGTTGTGAACACACTAAACACTACTATTCATAAACAGACTAAGAGTCCGTATGTGTAGAAATGTTGATATTAAATTGTTTAGATGAAGTATTATATAAGCCAGGGGGGGCTATGGTGTCTCTGTTGGAGTGGGTTTTGGCTTAGTTTGTTGTCAGCTAAGTTGTTAGCTTACTAGGAATTATTAAAGTTGGTATATAAATATAAGTAGGCATATACTTGTACATTGATACACACAATAATAACAAAAGTTCTTACTTTCCTCTCCTATTTCTTTCTCTCGATCTAATCTTCGTTGCTCTCATAACTCACGAGGCTCCATAATGGAGTTGATTACCTACCACCTAAATTGAGATTCTAATATGGTTTAGAGCAAGATATGGATCCTTGTCAATATTTCTACAAACAAATTATCACTTCTCAACTTGAACCTAAAACTAGTTTTGGGATTTTGCCAATTTGGTGATTTCTTGATTTGATGTTGAAGATGATCTTCGATGATGATGGACTTGTCTCGGGTTGCGATCTTGATGCAGTTCGAAGGTTCCTGCGATGATAGTTCAGTCTAGTCTCTTCTCAATTTCCTCTGTTTTCCTCTTTCAATTTCTTCGTTTTTTTAGTTTTGCGAGTCATTTTGCTATCTCTGAAATTTCAGTCTAATGTTGCTCGAATTCCTTTGTTGATTAGTGAATGTGATTATTAACTTCTTTTACCTTCTGTGGCAATTCTTCCAAATTGCTATTTCTTTGAATTCTTTGATTTGCTATTGTTAATTGCTCTCTAATTGTGTTTGGATCTGCACATCTTCGTTTTCTACTGATTGAGGTTAGCGAATCATTACAGTTCTTGCTGATTTTCTTGCGCTTTCTTCAATAATCCAGAGTTATTGTTTTTTTTCAATTTCTTGATTCTTCATTGTTTCCCCAAATTCTTTGCACATACTAATCTTATCATTCTCAACATTTCCAAAATTTATTGGTTCATACAAATTTCTCACAAATTTTTCAAATTCTCATAAATCTGGTTGATTTTGGTCATTTTTTTCCTACGAAATCTTTGTTTCTCATGAATCAAATCTACATTTCGTCTGATTCTTCTTTCTGTTGCGATTTTTTCAGATCAATAGTTTGTTGTGATTTTTTCATCAGACTTGCTTCTGGTTGTTGCGTTTCTATTTGCGAATTTTTTGGTTGAGAAAGGTGTGATTTCTAGAGGTTGACTTGATTTGGAGCTTGCATGTGATAGGTTGTTTGTCGAAATGCTCAATGATTCTTTCTTCTTGAAAATATGTTCTGCTTCTTACTATTTACGGATTCGGCGCATTGATGGCATCGGACTGTGGATTCAGGTTGGGTTAGGTAGTCTTCTGGTTGATGAATCGGCTTCTTCGCTAATTTCTTCTTGCAATTGAAGCAACTTTCTTCTTTCCCATTGTTGGCATTGACAAAGTATCTGGGTAATTGTCTTCTCATGCTTATGGTGGACAAAAACTTCTTTGTGGTATGGATTCTTTTTAGTTGTGTGTTGAGGTTATTGGTCGTTAATGGTTGTGATTGTGCATGCATATTAATGGTGTTGCTGAAGTAGGGATGTTAGTAATGATGGAATTGGATGATGATTGTTCTTGATGATTTTAGTGTTGCTTTGTATAATTGGTTGATTGAACTTTGGCTATTATTGATTTCAATCATGTGAGATTGGGATTGAATGTTATGATTAGTTTAAGTGTTCTTAGGCTGGTGGTTTGCTGTTTCGATGTGTGGTTTGCTGAAAAAAGATGTGGTACTGTTGGGATGGATTGGTGATTGTGTAGTTTGATGTTGAATGATTGATATGATTTTTTGGTTGGTTTTTGTTGACTATTGTTGTTGATGGATGATTGGAATGTCATGCTTTTTCAAGCTTAGCTGCCTTTTCACCCTCTAAGCTTGGGGGGGGGGGGGGGGAATTGGGTGAAGATGGTTCTTTCTGAGAGAGATCCTTGATATTTGTGTTGGTCGCTTTCTAGGTTTTGAAGCATGTTTTTTTGTTTTACTCGTGAATTTCTAAGGTTTGGTGTTCTTGGATGATGGTACTGTGTGGCCAAGTGAGGTTCTATTTTGGTGATGGTGATACTTGAATGTGTTGATGATGTTGTTCTCCTACCTTTTCTTGTTCTATAATTGCCTTTGAAGGATGTGGTGTATAGTTGAGTTGAGATTGGTTGGTTTGGTGTATATGGTTGATAATTGGTTGATTGCTAGTTTTGTTGATGAATGTGGTGATGGCGGATTGGTTGACGTCTAATTCTCTTTGATGATTTGTTGTAGTTACATTGGTTGATTGGTATATGGATTGTTGTGGTGAATTCATGATTGGTGGTTTGTTAATGCTCAATGATGGTTTTRCAAATCCGAGACTTTTGTATTAGGTAGCATGGTTGTTCATGACTGATTTGGTATGTGATATATGATGGTGCTAGTGTTGAAGTTAGTAAGGGTTCAAACTGCAAATGTTGATTGCTCGATTCTGCAACATGCTTCTTACCCTTCTATCTCAAGACCAGATTACTCCTACATGTGTAAACAAGAGATTTAAATTGGTACTAGGGGGGTACACTCTGTTGTAACACTCCTCTGTTGTTGTTGTTGTTGTTGTTGTTGTTGTTGTTGTTGTTGTTGTTGTATTCTTGCTGCTTCAATTGCAATTGTTGCTGGAGTAGTAGTTGCAAATTGGAAATGTTTTCACCCATTTCCAGTTTGGGGGGAGGGGGGTGTTGGAGTTTATGATCAAGTCAAAGTGGGTTTGGCTTAGTTTGTTAGCTTGGTTGTTAGCTTACTAGGAATTATTACAAGTTGTATATAAATATAAGTAGTCATATACTTGTAACATTGATGCACACAATAATAACAAAAGATTTCTACTTTCTCTCTCCTACTTCTTTCTCTCTGATCTAATCTTCTTTGCTCTCATAACTCACGAGCTCCATTAATGGAGTTGCTTGATGATTACCTACCACCCTAAATTGCAGATTCTAACACCCCCTAGAAAAATACAATAATGCCCTCATGATTTTAATTAAAATGAAAAATAAAATGAATAATCAATCAATCAATTCAATTTACCATTTTAAAAAAAGCTAAATATGGAGTAATTTTTTATCACATAAAAAAGTTGTCAAAAATAATATTGTTTAAAACTTTACAAAATTGTTGACACAATTAAATACTATAATTAATTATAGAAGATTGATTTTTAAGGCATGATGAATAAATTTAATTTAGATGGAACGTAATAAAGATTAATAATCATAATTGTCAGTTTGTGATTTAAAAAACTTCCCGAAATCAAACTTTATTGTCTAATCAAGAACAAAGTATATTTTAACTAAAAAGTAATAATTGGCACGATATAGCATTAATCAACAAAAAATTTAGTTATGTGAATTGATGTTTAAATTTGATCAAAACACTTTTTAAATCATGTTCTAAGCTAATTTAATATGATATGAAGTAACAATACTTTTTATGAAATATGACAATTACCAAATAGAATTTTCACGATAAAAGGAGCATTTACATCAATTATTRCATTTTAATATCCATACGCATCACKTGCAAAAAAAGCTAGTATTATATAAGCCAAGCGGGAGCTATGGTGTCCCCTGTAAAAATACATTTTTACACCTAACTTTTCTTTTTAAGAAAAATAATTTATTTATTAAAACCTTTAACTCTCCTCCCTAATCTATATTTATTCATAAAACTATCTAGCAATCAAACAACCAAACCTTATTTGATCCATCAATTAAAATTACATTCTTCAATTAGTTTTAAATTGAAATCCTTAATTAATTCACTTACTCAATCAATTCGTCTATTCTTAATTTTAACTTTCTAAATAGAAAATTCCATTAAAAATTTYCCTAAATTAATCAACAAATTAATCCTTCAATCAATCAATACATTTCAATTCCTAAATACAATAAGTCAATAAAAATAATTAAACTCTATTATGTAAGCCAAGGGGGAGCTATGGTGTCCCCCTATAAAAATACTTTTTTACCCCTAACTTAGCTTTTTAAGAAAAATACTTTATTTAATTAAGCCTTTAACACTTCTTCCTAATCTATATTATTCATAAATCTATCTATCAATCAAACAATCAAGCCTTATTTGATTCATCAATTAAACATTTTAAGTATAGTTTTTTCCTACTTTATTTACTTTTCCACTACTTTTCTCTTCTACTTTTTCCTAATCTTACACCAACTCATTACTTTATTCATTTTCTCTCTTTTACTTTCTCCTCTAATCTCATACCATTTATTTTTATTCATTTCTCTCTCTTCTTTATTCTAATCAATACCTTTATCTACAATTGAAATTTTGCTTAGAAAATCTCCCTAGTTCAAATGTTGCAAGTAATGCGTAAGGAGGGACTACTTTGTATACTCGTGGATTGCGAATTACAAATGAGTTACATGAAGATAGCGGAATTACATGCTTTGTGAGATAACTTGAAGATTTTTTATACTGCTTAATTTTTTAATTGTTAAGTTGTTTGTATACAGTTGATGACTCAAAGTTGTTTCTCTTTAGGGAGGAATTGAAGTTGTTTTCATTTTTTTACTTTAATTAATATATTTAAGTGAATAAATGTGAAAAAAAACAAAATAGGTGAATGAATGTGTGAAGGATTGTTTTGGAGGAGACATGGTGTGAAGAGTTGGGAGTCACAAAGGATCATCCTTTTATAATACTAGCACTATAAGCACCGATGCGTCGGTCAGTTTAAAATTTTACATTAATTATAAGCACGTGATGCGTACGGTCGGTTTTAAAAATAAACAAACGTTCAATTAGAAAAAAAAACTTGTAATTGAGTACATTTCAAATTAAAATGGAGGTGATTATATTATGATTCAAACTTTCGATGTAATTTTTTCTTTTGAATTGAATCTCTCGACAAAGAGATTAAATGTATTAATTACATTAACATACAGATAGTAATATTAAAATACATAATAATTTAATAATTAATTCAATATGATTTTCAAAATAATTTGCAATGATTAACTATTCATGTGAACTTTTATCTATGTAATTAATGTATTTATATTGAATTCTTTTCATACTAATTAATTAACTTTTTCAACATAATTGCAATGTTTAAGTTATTCAATGGAGTAAATTAGTCAATGTAATTAATGTTATATGAATTTTTACACTAATTAATTAAACTTTCTTTTTATTCATGGGAAAAATAGTCAATATACTTTTTTTATGTTGCTTAGTATGAAGTACAAAAATAAAGAAATTTATATTTTTTTTACTGAGGGCAATTAATCTTTACATCATTAAGGGTGTTTATGTCATTGCATAGGGGACACCATTGCTCCCCTTGGCTTATATAATAGAGATTGATTTGGAAATAATTGTAAATTTCTGGATAGCGGGCTTCATTTTATACATGTTTTTGTTTTTTTTTAATCTTCGTCTTCACTCTTCACTTTAGTTTTATCCATGTTAATTCACTTTGCTTACACTAATTACAAAGTAATTTTCTCCAACAATGAAAAAATGGAATCATTATCTTCTTTTTTTTCAAGGGAAGATTAGCCAAGCATCCCCCTCATTATCTTCTTCTGCCTTCCTTTTATTTAGTTCTTCCACATCATTTTTCACACTTCTCCAGACACAATTTTCATACAAAATATATTAATTGAATAAAAGCAAAAAACTATAGGTGAAATTATTATTATGTAAACTTCACGTATGATTAATTTTTACCATTATAATAAAAGCTATTTTAGTTTAGAGGTTGAGGAGTAAAACATCTACTTCGTAATTTTTTTTTTAAAAAAGAAAGATTACTTCAAAGGTCATTCAAGCAATTTCGATCCTTTCTTAATGCGGCTTGAGGAAAGGGTGGACTTGGTGAGGGTGTCCAACTTAAAAGTTCAAGATACCCTCCATTTAATTAAATGTTAATCATTAAAAATAAAAATGTTGATTAATGTATTAAAATACTAAAATTAACAATTAACATCATGACAAACTAATACCAATATATAATAACGTAAAATTGAAAAAGAAAATTATAATAAAATTACAAAGGCAAAAGTGAAATTTTAAAATTACAATAAATACTTGTAAAACTTCTAAACAATAAAGTTCGAAAAAACAATAAAAATAAAAAATAAAAAAACATAGCCACAAATACGATCGCATTAGCATTCGATGAAAATGTGATGAAGAATTTTTTTTGATTGTAAATGCGAAGAAAGACCATGACCTTTTATACCAT
>SNQN01002995.1:41805-56089 GCA_008642245.1 Bassia scoparia
TTTTTTGCTAATTAATTTTTTCAAAATGAATAATATTTCTCATAAATTTAAGTTTTGCCAATTTTGTTGTTAGTGTGATTGAATTTTAATTTATTTATCATTATATTCAATTCGTTGACGTGTAGGTTCATTCGAGAATTGATCGAACCTAACACTTATACTAAATATGTTCAAATGATATTTTTGTAATTTTGATTTGACTGTTAAAATTTTCGAATTTTTAAGCTCGTGCGTAGAACGGGCAAAAAAACTAGTTATTTGTGATTTACTTTTGGTTTGCAAGAAGGCACATACAATCCAATCGTGGCACGTTAACATTCTAATAAATTTAGGATTTCTGTACGTTCTTTATTCCCAACAAATTTTTAATACTTCCTCCGTATCAAAATAAACGCAACGATTTGACATTAAGTAGAAAGAAAAAGTGTCAAATCGTTGCGTTTATTTTGATAAGGAGGAAGTATTTATGTTTCATATTTTTATTCAATTATTTAAATGTGTACTGTGCATATTAGTAGTACATTATTGTAATTTTCCAAATTGTAGTACTCCGGTATATATATGTGTGTGTAATTATGTCTGACGATCTAATTTGTTTCAAATAATTTTGGTTGTTTAATTTCTTGTTTTTGTTGCAAATTTGAGTTCAATTTTTTTGAAGAGGTGGGTTCAAGAATTTTTCTTCAAACTTTAGTTTTAGTTTAAAATTGGGATGCATGTATGATATAATTTTTAATGTAATTACTTTTGAAGTGCAATTTATAATTTAATGTAATTTTAGATACTTGTACAAATTTAACATAATTTACCTTGCATTATCAATAAAAAATCGTTTCTTTGATTTACTTCTGAGCTTGTTTGATTTTATTTATTTCTTTTATTTGTTTATTCTAAATTTGTTTCATTATAATAATTAGAAGAGTACAAGGAGAAAAAAAAAAGAAAAAAAATGAATTATCATGGGACATGAAACTGATGAAAGCGAGTGAGCTTGTCAGGAAGCTTCTATTTGCATATGAAATGTAAAAAGTTTACGATCACTTCTTCTCTTACTGTTTGTTTTGGACAGTCAATAAATGCATGTTTCTTTGTTTGACGGTTGTATGGATACAATTATGGGCTTTGGCTATTGGTGAGAGATCCTAAGGTCTGATAATAGGGCAACGCACCACTAGTTTAGGATTCTTACTATTGAGCAACTTGAACTGGGGATTAAGTTTCCATTGCATCCTTTCATAGAACTCTGTTGAATGTGGGGAATTAGTATGTCTCCATTGGCCCCAAGTGTCTGCCGAGATAGTCGTTACATTTGGTGTTGTAACTTCTGAGGCCCGAACTATATTATCTTGTGTAAGAGGTGTAAGCTTGGTACTTCGGTTAGAGCCGAGTAGACATTAAAAATGGAATAGTACCTCCTCTATTTACATTTATATCTTTATTTGGCCTCCTAAAATTTGCGACGAAACTAACTAGAAAGCGGATTGACCTGTTAACAACTCACGTGATGGGAATATTTTTTGAACTTTCACTCCATTCATGAGAAAAGGTTTACAGGCAACATTGGCATCAAGACTGGATTTATTTCGACCATTATAAGGAACCGAGCTCAAAAGCTTTTCCCGTGGCCGGACCGGAAATAAGGGGAACAGACCTTCTGCCAAGAGGCAAAGGTTTGCTATATTACTTCTCAGCCACTTTTAGAAGGAAGTGCAGCTTGATTGTCGGAGCACAAGAAGAAAAAAAGAAAGCAGTAAGTTTGTTCGATTTCATTTCTCCTTTGTGAAGGATTGACTTTAGTGAAGTAGGGACGACAGGATTTGTTGATAGTTAGATTCGAACTCGAGAGTTATGCAAGAAGGATTATTCTCTCTCTCACGGAGCGCTAATCGAAATTCATAAATAGACAGATCGGGCCATAACCAGAAGAGAGAGAGTTGACTTCTTCAAGGTAGTTTACTTGGCACCGATCTGTGAGAATGAAGTTTGTAACGATCAAAGAAAAGTGGTACACTCGAAGACCTCTAATTTTTGTTCTGGCTTAGTCCTTTGTGGTTTTCTGTTGGCCTCTCAGTAGTTCCATACAATACTAGTCCTTTCCTGGAGCTTCATAATGTGATAGGGCTCGAAGTAGCAGAGCCCATATGTTTGTGCTGGTTCCTGCCTGTGACCCCGCCTTTTCTCTTCTCTTCACTATTTTTGTCCCCCTTTCCGGTCCGCAGTGGTACGGCGCTCACATGTTGCTTGTTTCTAATTGAGACTGTTAAGAGCTACATAATCATCAATATAGAATTTCTTTCCATGCAACCCCTATTCCTTGGTTTATGGCACCGAGCAGTTCATCAAATTTGTACTAGAGGCAAAATTTCTCGTGCCTGGACCGCAGGTTTATTGCACAAGAAGGCTGGGACGTAGAGAATTGCAAGCCAAAGATCGTACTCTTCGGAAGGAAGTTTAAACGCCCAACTTTGTCTTGAATTTTCTGAATGTTCTCTTTCGTCCACAGGTGTGGGTTCTAGGGAAGGAATACCCCATTTTCGGCTCGAGATTTATGTATGGGATAAAAGCCTATAGAGAAATCAAAATCATCTTGACGGGGTGGTACTCACTAGAAGTAGGAAAAGGAGGGCTATAGAGGTTAAGAAGTGGACAAAATCCTTGTTATGGCTTAGAGTTCCTTTGCATGATAGGCATCCCCACCTTTACCAGGCCAAAACAAAATTTACTAAGTACAATGAGTTAGAGAAGAGGGCTATGCCTTCAAGCTCCCTCACAACTGAATCTAAGAAAAGAATTTTCCAATGGTTTCAAGCTACCAAAAGAAAAATTACCATCACTCCCAAACACTGACTTCCCTATTTTGATCTCTTAAAACATGAAGAATATCTGGCTACTGGGGGGCTGAGCAGAAGATATACCCCCCAGTAAGTAAATTGCATTCCTTTCAAGCTTTATTATCTGTTAGTTCACTTATTGACCTTTTCCTTACATGTAACTTGTTTCTCTTTCTATTTTGGATCTGAAGTTTAAATTAGGATTGWCTATAAATTRTCGTTGAGGAGAACATTAGGRGAAAATTTCACACAACTAGACAAGGAATCAAGTGTCAAAGGGATAAGATTATGATACTAGAATCTTAAAAGATAAGTGTAGGTGCTCTCAAGGAAAGACTGAGGAAAAAACCYTCGGAMCCTTGGGTCYAACAACCAATTTAGAAAARAAGAAGAAACAAATCTGATTATCTTGAAAGAGATAAGTGAAGTTGAGAAGACTCAAACTCCAAGTGATGTCCAGGCTACTATTGACGAAGAKAACACGACTCAAACGGTTAAGGACATACGACTCTAGGCAAGTACCCGCTCTGTTAGTGGAGGGAAAACTACCTCTAGATCTTGGTCTAGTTCCACTAGAGGAAGACTGAGAATGCCCATATCCTATCCTCCCCTGACCACTCCCTTACTAGTAACAGGTGGGAGAATTTATCATACTATGGGGGACCAAAGAGGTTTTGCTATTGTCTTGTTGGTTATGGAAAAGACACTAGTATCAAAATGGAAACAATTATGCAGGTTCCAGGCTCTAGTGGAGATGACAGGGGGGAAAAGGAAGGTTGATGAGGTGGTGGCTCTCGACGGCGATGAAGAAGATGCCAAGAGAAGGATAAAAGCTCAAAGAACCCAGTCCTACACTCCAAAATCAAACACATTGAGATAAGACATCACTTTTTAAGGGATAAAGTCAAAAAAGGCTTGGTGGAGGTGTTGTTTTGTAAAAGTGAAGATCAAATTATTGATATCTTCACTAACCCATAGGTAGAGACTCCTTGTAGATTAAGAGTCTTGTTAGGTGTACTTAGATTTTAGGTACTTTGACTTCAATTGTTTCCCTCGATGATTGGTTAGAATTGTATTCTTTCGTATAATTTGTCTAAATACCTTTCTTGAAATCTTTCAAGTGTTGTGTAGATGATTTTGAGACCTAAAAATCATGAATGTATCTTTGTGAGAAAACAGATGAAGTTGAGCTAAGTTGCTGTAACCAAAGGTAAGTGGTTCCTTACTAGGACTAGTAGGGGAGAACAACAGTTTGACACAGATATGTGTTTGGAAAGTATCGTATATTTTCAAAAAACTTAAAAAAGATTATTCCCTTTTGCAAGGGAAAGTTCTTGTTAAAGTTATCCTATTCAAATCAAGCAAATATCTCACAGGTGCCTTCAATTTTGGTCAGTTGAGAAACGCAAGGAAATTAATGATTATTTCCTTAATATTCCATACCAATTTTCTTTTACTTTTCAACTGACTCCATTTCTCTCTCCTTATTCTTTTTTCAATAATACATGCTCTAACCGTGTTTTTGCTGCTGCTTCTCAATCATCAAAATTATTCATATTCTCCCTCTGTCAAATTCTATTGTTCGTCATCTTTTTTTTTGTTAACGTACGACAAATATATTAAAAGATAACAGGGAGGTTAACAACCTTGGGTACAAATACAAATGTTCATAACTGTTACATGCAGTGCTATTGAGAACATTGTCAGCATAAACATGCAAATCATTAGAATAAATAGTCTAACTAAAACTAGGTGGCTCCAAAAGGTCWAATCTGCTACTTCCCATCACTATATCAATACYCTTCTTTGCCAAGCAATCCRCAAGTTTGTTCGAGTTCCTCCYTTCGAATTGAAGATGAGATCCTAAGAGYTGTTTCATTAGTGCCCTACAATCCAAAATCACGTTTGTCAGTTCCACAACAAGAAAATATGGTATTACCGACCGTCCAAAATAAATCAAGGCGGTAAAACCGCGAAGCGGCAGTATTGTTTGGGACGGAATTACTACCTGACGAAAAGATGATAATATTCCCCGACTGCAATCGGTAAATATTACGACGTTACGTACTAACAGACGTGAACTACGACGATTACCGCGCAATACCGACCGTTTTCACAGAGATGCAAATACGACCGACATGGTCGGTAGAATGTTCAGATTTGCGACTGTTGGCGTCGACAACTAAGCTTTGAAGTCAAAATTGATTTTTAAAAAAGGATTTAATCATTACACCGCTTAGTCGTATAACTTAAAAATAAAAAAACGAAAAGTGTGCAGGTGATTGACTTATGTGACAGACTTTTACCATTGCAAAAATATAAATCATAGCGAAGTAAATACATTTGCTCAATTGGATATCAAAATGAAATATCATAAATGCAAATTATGATAAGGAAAATGTGATAAAAGAAATAATTATTATAATTAAACAACTTCATCTTTAAGCTCACTCAATGACCAAAATCAAAAAAAAAAAACATAAAATTCAGAATCTCAAAAATAGAAAATAAAACATACGAAGAACAACAAAAATGAAAATTAGGAATAAATAAAATGCGTGAACTCAAAATCAACAAATGAAAATTGGAAATCAGTTAGCTCGTATATTAGGAAAACAAATGAAAAAATTGGATAAAATCACACAATTAGAAAAAGAAATAATTAAACAATCGAAAAATGAAACAAAATTTGGAAAAGAATCAAACAGAAAAAAAAAAATCCAGAATAGAAAAAAATAAAGGATGAAAAAACAAAATCAAAATAAATCAAACAATCTGGAAAAACAGAGCATGTTACAATATAACATTTCCTCAACAGTTACTAAACCCGACGAAGATTTACAAAAAATAAAAAAGAAGAAGAAAATATGAAAAAGAAGAGGAAGAGAGAAGGAAGAAGAAGAAGAAGAAGAAGAAGAAGAAGAAGAAGAGAGAAGAAGAGGAATGAAGAAGAAGAAGAAGAGAAAGAAGAAGAAGAAGAAAAGAAAATGAAGAAAAGAGAAGAAGAAAGAGAGGAAAGAAGAAGAAGAAGAAGAAGAAGAAGAAGAAAAGAGAAGAAAAAGAAGAAGGAAGAAGAGAAGAAGAAAGAAAGAAGTAGAAGAAAAAGAAGAAGGAGAAGAGAAGAAGAAGAAGAAGAAGAGAGAAGAAAAGAAAGAGAGAAAGAAAGAAGGGTGTGCCGCGTGGTGCCGCCACCTGGAAAAGAAGATGAATGTGAGGAGTGAAGAGGGTTAAACGGGAACCCACCGATTTAAAGGAAATTAAAAAATTGAAAAATCGAAATTAATATTAGAAAATCAAAAAGAGCGTGTTTAAAAAAATTGAATATGAAAACTAATTTAAGAAAAATCGAAAAATATTTCAAAATTCATAACTGAAAACGAATTTTTTAAAATCAGAAAATTAAAATCGAAAATAATTTGACAAATAAAATTGAAAAAAAATTGAAAAAATGAAAAAAAAGGAAATCTAACAAAAATAAAAACTAGATCTTAACATTAAAAATAATACGATCTAAAAAGATAGAGATTATCTGACTCAAAAGGAGGCTAGCAAAGAAACGCGCTGGTGCGGAAACAGAGCCGTGAGAGGAGGGCACGGCGTGGACAGACACGAGGGAGGAGAAGTGGAGGCGAGGCGCCTGCGATCATAGATAGGTTGCGAGGTGTGAAAGTGGAGAGAGGAGAGAGAGTGAGTAGAGGAGTGATGAAATGAGAGAAGAGAATGAAGATGAGGAAAGTGAGTAGAGAGAGAAATGAGGAGAAGAGGAGTGAAAATAATGGTCCAGACTTGCCACGTAAATACTAATATGTCGACCAACTGTCGACTTTGATTTTAAAAAAATACTTTACACGTCTCGGTCGGTGTTTTCCCAAGCAAATAAAAAATTTGATTATTATATCGTTGAACGATCGGTAAAAATGATAAACAGACGGTATACTCCGTCCATATAATATACAACGGCGGTAAATTGCGTCATAAAACGGTCGTAAATTGACTTTTTTGACCGTTTTTTCTGTGACGTCGTAAAAAAACATCGTTCGAATTAATAAAACAACGGATTCTTGTTGTGTTCTCCCATCATCTCAAAAGCTCCATTGATCATATGAACAGCTTCCTTGCAATCTGATTCCACTATAATATGTTGCCATCCGTTCTGAATTGCAAGGTAAAGTGTTATGCGTATCCCTAGAATCTCAGCAATGAGCGAGTTCTTTGCATTGACACATTGGATCCAACCTGTCTCCCATGTACCTGTGTAATTTCGCACAACCCCTGCAATATAAACAGTTCTAGACGAGATATGCCATGATGCATCAACATTTATTTTTTAAAATCCCTGAGGTGGTGGTTTCCAGACCTGGTCTACAGTTTGGACATGGGCATGGTTAGACACAGCAATAGGATCCCTAATCCCTTGAAACTCAGTAATGGCTTGGGTCACATACATTTTTTACACAGGTGGGTGCTCGAACATTTTTATGTTGGAAAATCCACAAGTTCCTCCGTTCCATAGTAACCACAAGAAAAAAAGAGAAAACAGTTGGCCAGGGAGCACCCTTCGAGTTAGATTTGCTAGCAAGGTTAGCAGACATGCATCCAAGAAAGAAAGTCTTAACATGATGTTCCCCTAATCCCTGAAAAGTATCCCAGACTTCTGAAGCCCTAACACAATCTCTAAAGATGTGTTGGGGGTCTTCCATGGACAAAGGGAAAAAAGAGCAAGTAGGGGACGGAGGAAGACAAGTTTCACTATTCAAATTCAAGACATGACATAGAATGTTTCAACTAGCTCTACTAAAGATAAGGAAGAAAGAAATACCACTAATGTTTCTATTGATACTTTCTTCACCAAAAGGGTTAGCTGACTCCAAAGTTATTAAGCCTAAATAAAAGACATTCACCACCACAAAAGGGTTTGTTGACTCCAAACATAATTATTAGTATGACAACCACTCTTAACATAGTCAATACTATTTTTCTGTAAATTAAAAACAATTATATCTTTGATTATATTTTTATACTAAATATAAATACCAACACATACATGAAACCCAATAATATAACCCAATAAAATATAATTGATTATGATTAAAAATGATTTTGTGTGAATTGRCACTCAAGATATCAGTTTAGGTCAATTTATTAACTTGTACTTCCAAATTCATGGTCATTTTTCACCAAAATACACGTTCGTGCTCTTACTGAAGGCAAAAAAATGTATAAAGTTCGTGCATCATTAATTCAACAATTATGTGTTTTCATAATGGCTTAATCCTAGCAAAAACAAGCTAATAATGTACTTTTATGTGGTATTAGTGAGCCAAATCCCTGTTTTTGGCTAGCTTAACTTTACTTCCACCGTTTTTTTAGTTTTTACAGCTTTGATAAAAAAAAATCTTGACATTTTTTTTAATTAAAGATTGACAGACTAAAAAAAAAAGAACACAAGAAGTAATATGAGTTGATAAATTCTTTTTATCTTAGAGGATAGGAATAGATGTTTTAAGTAAGAATCAGTCAGTATGACGATCTACAATAGAGACAAAAACGAGGTAAAAATTGAAATTAAACCAAAAACTATTTTAATTCAAACAAAACTAAATCACTATTAGTAATTAGAATGTACTAGACATTGAATTACCCTCGTCTCTTACAATCGAACTGAGCTATTCCTTCCTGTTACAAGGGGCTCAATGCTGAAATTCTATGGGTCAGTCTTGAATTGAAAAGGAATTTTGGATCCAACCAAATTGTACTCCTCTAAATTTGAAGACGATCGATTGTACATACCACCAATTAAAAAAACCAATTCTTCTAATGTCATAGTTAAAACACACTATATCTGGGGCGCCAAACCCTAATTCCCACATACGCTACACTAACAATTATCGAAAACAGAAATAACAGAAAACGATTAAAATTCAAAAATTAAAAAAGCGGAAACAATTTCATTTTGGGGGGGGGAAGATGGTGTTAGGTTTTTTGTTGGAAAGAAAAGAGAGAAAAATTAATCTAGTGAAAAGGGAGAGGCAGGGTTTTTTTAGAAATTTAGACAAATATAAAATAAAATTAGTCCAATAGTTTAGTTAATAACATAGGGGCTGTTCACATTTTTAGAAATAATTGCATACTTGACTAAACTGAATTAAACTTACTGGAATTCGAATGAATTGAACAGAAATAATGTTTCTGAAAGAGAGGGAAATTGACGATATGAAAACTTCCTTCAACTAAAAATAAGCTATAGATAAGACATGTCCATAAGCAGTATTAATTATTTAAAATATTTTCTACTACACTATTTTCCAACAGAAACAAGTCCGAGTCAACAAAATTTATTTGATGAGAATAGGATCATAGATATATTAAAAGTGTATGAAATTAGTTAGTGTAGTAATCCATTTAAGAGATGAATAGTTTGTTTATACTAATTATGATTTAAATTTATGCTAAAATTTAGATTTACAAAGTTAAACAATAATTGAGATTTTGCAATAAATTGAAATTCAATTGCTAATAAATACATAGATATGTTATACTAGTATTTGAAACAAGTTAATAACTAGACCTGTGTTCCACTAGGAAGTCGGGAATCGCGTAGTATGGCAACTTGATTCTAGTTTATGTGTTATTCATGTCCGAATCGTTATTGGTTCCGCTAATTGATTTAGTATTGCGGATATTCATTGCAGATCATTATCGATTCGTGGTTTTGAATATGTATCTAGTCGCAGAACTTGGGTTTGGTTCGACCTAACAGGGGTTTAGGTGTTTATCATTCAAGCGGTGTTGTTTTTTTTTTAAGTATAATTTTAATAGTTTTCTTTTGTTTAAAAAAAGTTCTAAATTCGTTTTTCAAATATCAAGAATTAATAAAATAAATATAAACAATTTTAGTAAGTCATATTTTTTTTAAAATAAACTACTCAGAAATGACAATTCAGATATTTTTTTGTTGCTAATGAGCCACAAGGGCAGGGAGTTATTTAAAATGGATCGGGGAAGAGGGAATATGAGGATTCAAACTCTTGACCTCAAGGATCAAAGGTGGAATTGGAGCCACAGCTCCAAACTCCTTCCTCATAGTTTAGAAATTTGATAGTGAATAAACATTTAATAGTCTAATGTTATAGAAATTATYAACAAATCATATAAATATCTACAAGTATTTAACCCAATGAGTTAAACTGGATTGAACTGAAAATTAACGGGTTTTGGCGGGTTTGAAATGGTCGGGTTTAAACAAGCCAAAATCTCAAAATTTTACTCAAAATCCACTATTTACGAGTCGAATTAATATTATTTTCCTGGTCGCGTCCAAAGTTGACACCTATAATTAATACCCATATTTTCCACTATCGTCAATCTTCTATAAATAATATCAAATATTGTTCATTTAGTGGTACCAACTTTAATATAGTTTTGTTTTTTTATGATTTTTAAAAGACTTTATACCTAACTAATCTATTGTTTGTAAACCATGTATCCCACGGACAATATTCAAGTAAAATTTTCCAATTGATTATTGGTGTTCGATTTAGTATGAAGAATCTATGTTCGATTCCCCACAATAACAATTGAGATGGGACTGAAATTTAACMGTTCATAAATGATTCTCAAATTCGAATTAACCCAAAAAACTGAATCGGGTGGTACATTYTAGTTAAATTTTAATTCAATGACAATRGTGAAATAATCTAGGAGGAATTGAGGGGGACGTTTTCTGATTTTGTTTTACCTCTACAGTAAGGTAAGATAAAAAGATTTGTCCTAAATTGAACAATCATATAAGGTCGGAGAGCTCTGACTTAAGATATGTTTTTTTCAATTTATTTTCAATAATATTTATTAAAGAAAATAAGCTCAGATAAGTTCAAATAATAAGTTTAATTTAATATTAATAAGTATACTTATTACTTTTCAGTTCGACAGTTTCATAAATAAATATCAGTAAGTTCAGATAAAATATCAATAGTTCAAATAAGTAATCAATATAACCCTCTGAAGTACGGAATTACCTAGATAAGTTAATTATTGAGTTTAGATAAGTACAAATAAGTTAAAGGACGAATCATTATCACTGTATATACATGGCTTAAAGATGGACCGGTCGAATATAAATCGACACTAATCGTTATTTTAAGCCCATGGATGTAATCAAATTCAGAATTTGAAATTAAAAATTGTGAATAAAATATTAGTATACGTCCACGTTTCGGCCTCCAACATAAATCAACAAAGACTACAAAGAGGGCACTCCTCCAGGATGGATTCGCTTACGCCGCCATAGTATTGTATGTCTACCCGTTGCCCGCAGATTCTTCCAACCTAGAAAAAAATTTAATTGACCATCATCTTCGTTATTTCAGAACAGCCTGAGACCACGCTATCGTCGCAAACCAACTACGAGTTAAGCCTTAACAATGCTGATGGAGTCAAGCTGGTTTGGACTCCTCAGTGATTATGCAAACAACGAATATATTGGAGGATGAGGGTTGAGTGGAGTCCTTGGAACCATTTTATATGTTGCTTTCTCTTGAATTATAATTCTAATGTAGTTTGACTTTTGATACACTGTTTGTTAGGACTTTTTAATTTATGGAGGTTGATACTTTACAAATTAGTAAGTCAATCATGTTCTGATCCTTTTCAGTATGTAAGAGTTGAACTTTGTGTATGTAGTTTTTGGCACTATTTTTGTATCTTGTTGCTTTTTGTACCTTTTTCTAGATGAAAGTACTTACTCGTATCACCGCACTGACATTTGACATCCGAGATTTAACATTGAAAGTCCTCAGGAGAATTCTTGCTATTCGTGACAAGTAGTCATTGGTATGTATCTATTCAATTCCGAAAAATTTGAGCGATACGTTAGTAGTCCAATACAATCACTTGCTATTGGAAAGTTGACATACACCAGCTAACGATTGCTCATTAAAAGAACATAACATCCGCAGCTAACATTTAGAATAGTTACATCCTCTGATTTCTAGTGTTACCGTACGAATAAATCACGGACTCAGAGATAGTTGCATAACTCTCAAGCTCAGAGTCTTTACTACCCTTGTGGGTAATGATTTACAATAAGACGGACGCCACACGTAGTCAGAATCAGATTAACACGATCATTGATTCATACGTAACCACCAGACTTGTGTTGATCATTAAGCAGCAGCTGATACAAACGAGAATTAGATTCCATACACTCGCGAGAGAGACGCACAGATTAAAATATGGAGTAAAAGCGAGTCATCGCCCGAATTTTTAACGTGTAGTGGGATAATGGTACCACAATACCGTACATGCATACTCTAAACCAAAACTAATAGTTAGATCAACTCCAATACATAGGGTGTATCTATCAGGAACCTGATGTGTCTTTATTCCCACCTAGTGGACACAAAAATTATTTTTTTAAAAAGTGAATTTTATAATTCTATACATGTTTATCATCTAAATTGAAAACGAGAACCCAAGACCAACTTAATAAGAGTGATCGGTTGAGAATTTATTGTTTAGGGTTTTATTAATCTCTGACAAAAGCACGTAATTATATGACAAACATCTTGCACCAATATATACATGCGCTATCGAGCGAGCTCGTAATATTAGCGAAAAGAGAGAAAATTAAAGAGACTACAGCTTACAGGACCTCTCTTAAGCATCAGTGAATATAAGTTCTTGGTTCCAGCAACCCTCAACTTCGTGTACACCATTCGACTCTGCGCTTGCTTAAATATGAACGCAGCAAACCTCTACCTCAATCATTACACAACCGACAGCAATACTATGGTGAGGTGTCTTAACATGAATGGGATTTAATAATTGCGCAATCCACCTGCGATGTGTTTCACAGACAGCTAGCGTTGTCACCCTTACATTACGTCTGTGTGTTTTACTCACCGAGAGTTGGTTTACGTAGACAATCATCTGAGAATTCTGCAGTCTGGACATCGAAACGGGCCAAATCGCCGCATCGCGACAAAGAACAGCTTGGCCGCAAGGTAACACCTAGGAATAGGCACTAGTGCAGTCTCCCTACACTCTATAGACGCATCGCGATCCTTCAGTTAGTTATAATAACAATGCAGCACTCATCTAGCTACAAACACTTGACGGATCACGAGGTTAGCGAATTGCTAGCAATGCTAAACGACTGCGATTCAAGCAAAATACCAAAAAGGTAGTGATCCGCGATTGCCACAATCGCCTCGACATCAACCCAATTAACTTAATCGCATCACGCCTTGCATTGTGTGTACACATACATCGTTGGGGCTGACAAATTCATGCGAGACACCTATACCACGACTGGGCTCTTCCACTAAGGCCCGTAGTCTATCATATTAACCAACTACATCGGGTGATCGTGTCGTAGGAAACCCATCAAACTCCTCATTCGAGTCTCATCGTGGTGACTACGTTACGAGACGACACAATGGAACGTTATAAGCGTTAATTGCAGGGTCCATGCTGTTAGTATTGAAAGTCTGACCTTGGCCGGTACCTAATGCCAGTGAAATGAGCTGATAACCTGACGATAATAATATAGGCTTACGAGTTATCGAGTAGGAACGAAGCTGGCGCGGGATTCGTAGGAGGGGTGCCGAGCAAACAACAATAGCTATGAGGATTATAGACTCTGCGGCCGAGATGTCGAACCTAGACTAATTCGGTTCCGGTTAGTGTCGTTCGGACCATGTCGGCATAGCGGGCCCAGTTTCGTATTCCCGTTAAGCCACCAGTGGCCTCATTTGCCGAGCCTTGGAGCTCCTGCTCTGTGTTGACATTGTGTTGGCTTCAGGGCCACTCTATGACAGCCTCCAATCTATGACCACCCTGACACCAAGTTTACCTTGCTTCTTTCTCATGCTCCATATGTGGGGTGTCTGAATCAAGCATGTATTGGACCACCTCTAGACCAAAGGAGGTGCGGACGAGCTAGTCTTGCCTATGGGCGGCTGTTCAACAAGATCCGTGGACTTGCCAATCGTCCTAATCCGTGGATCATATTCGTCGTCCTGAAGCAATGTCTTAGTGTCACTGTAGAGGCGCGCTGCACCCACTAGCATGGGAGTACAACGACATAATGCATTTCTACTTGTCACAAGGCGTGAACGAAAAGAATTGTGCATCCTGCTCCGCCTCCTCCTCAAAACTAGTGTGGACTATCGATGTCATGCATATGCGCATAGAGAGCTCAATGATATGTGTCCTCGATAACCAAGACGAGCTAAAGAAGCTGAGAGGTCAACCTCCTACACACTGGATAACACTACTCCTATTTCTATCACTCCCATCTCTTCGTGCCTCCTCCTCCTGAGAGCAGATTTAGAGAAGTAATAGAACATGTAAGCGGATATGAGTTCATATACACCCTGTTCGTTTGTCAAGGGCTACGATACAAGACAGTACATCCGTAAGACTTCCATCCGAATATCTCTTCACTACGT
>SNQN01002996.1:0-41311 GCA_008642245.1 Bassia scoparia
AGTATCTTCAATTAACATCAAATTGTAGATCTTATGAATTATTAAAATTAAATGGGTAAATTATAATTAAATGGAAAATTGCCATTAACTAACCACATTTGGACAAAATTAGAAAAAAACTACCCGGATTCCCAAAAAATAAAAACAACTACCACTTTTCCCAAATCTTTTAGAAATCCTACCCACTCCGGTTTTCTGTATGAATTGAAAACCACTCGGCCAAGTGGGGCCCACCCTACATTAATGCACCTACAGAATTCGGCTAGTGGGCACCCGCTGTTTTTTCCCCAAAAAGCAGCTGCATGTTATGTTATACTATTTTGCGCTCTTATTTAAAATCAACCAACCATGTTCAAATCTTTTTACTCATTTTCAAACTCTTCACTCCTCTTCACACTCTCTCTTCTTCACTCCTCTGATCGCCATTCATTTCACTTCACACGCTTTCCCTCTCTCTCCCTAAACTTGCTCTCTCTGTCTTGTCTTCAATTTTTTTTTCGTCTTACAAAGTAACGCATTGGACTTCACCGACCCTAATGACGAAGCTTCTTCGCATATGGCTGTTGGTGCTGGAAATTCAGAGATTTCCTTAAGTGAGAACTTGTAAGTACTCTTTTTTTCTTCTTTTTGCTCTTATTTAGATTGGTTTATTTTTCTTTTTGTTAAATCTGGAAATTTTGATGAATGCGTCTGAAACCTAATTTTCGATGTCAGTTTTTTGGTTAAATTTGGTTTTTGTTGTTTTGGTTGTTAATGTTGTTTTTCGAGTTGAATATGTTATTTTTGTTGTTTGTTGTTCAATTTATAATTTTGGACATGAACGTTTTTGTATCAGGTTTTCATCTTTGCCCATGGATTGATATTAATTTCATGGGGTTTTAGGGAGGGTAATTTTGAAATGAAGTGAGGAAGGAAGTTGTCTATGGTGGTAAATATAAAATAGCTGGTCTAAAGTGAAGTCGTTTGAATGTTGAGTTTAAACTAATGAAGCAATTAAGTCGTGCCAAGGAATAGGAATCAACCCACCTGGTTTTAGTATGTGGTTTGCTAATTGGGTAAGAATCTAGCTAATGGCAGAGTAGTTTACTAGAAAAGAAATGAGATGTAAACAAGCTGTTTGAAGGGAGAATGACAAAATATAGGGTTAATCTGTATATTGTATTTGAAACAGACCCCACAAGTTAGACTTGGATCAGCAAAGGTAAGCTTGAGTCTACTGTTGACTTGAGTGGAAGTACTTCTAAGTCAAGCCAAATAATTAGAACTCCAGCCCACTAGAGAAACCCAAGAAAGATTAACCACTACAAAAACAACCCTCCACCAGATATTATTATTGATGTTATATTCTGTCTTTTTTCAACAAACAATCAACACCTGCAACTACACAATACGTCATCCCAAAATCAGATCCATTAAATACCAAGAAAAGAACCAAAATTTCAACAAGCCATCATTCCCCTCTCAACCCAATATCTATAAGCCCACCTTGAATAATCCACCAGAAACTTGAAGCAGAAATGTGCTGAGCCTATTTGAAGAAAAGATAAGAAAGAAGAAGGACAAAGCCAAATCATAAAAGGGGTCCAAAGACTAAGGAAACCCTATGTTTTGGAGCTGTGATGATGACCTGCAGTGGGAAGGGACTGAAGATATGAATCTATTCCTTGACTGATCTAGAGTTGAATCAGTATGATGAACAGGAGATTCTGGTTACAAAAAGGATGAATTGAAATGATTACCTAACAGGTAGTGAATCCTAGTATTCTGCAGTTAGAACTTGATCTGAATTGTAGACTTTTGATTTGAATGTTAATTGAAGTTTACTATGACTCTGAGGAACTTAAAGTCCATGGGGTCAATGAGGAATTGGATCAGACTCCTATTTTCAATGAGGAGACAATCTAAAAGTCCAATTAAGTTTAGTTTGGACAAAAGTTCAAAAAATGCAAGCACTGTTAAGAAGGGCTATACAGCACCATGCTTGTAGATAACCACTATGACTACTACTACTGCACAATGGAAACAAAGCTGACTGCATACTGTAGAATAGATGTTTTACTGAGTGGGATGCGGCATAATTGTATAATCCATTGCAAGTGTGAAGAAATCAGTGCAACTTAGGATTTTGCTAGAGGGTATGAGGAGATAACCATGCTGCAGAATTAGAACATGGATTGGAACACCAATGTGGATCAGACATTAACCCCTAAGGTGAACTCTCAGTATCTTGCAGACAAGTATCTAGAGTTGTGAGAGCTGGCCTAGTTTAGGGTTGAAGGCTTTATATTTAATAAGATGTGCAAAGGGATCTGGGGTGGAGATATAGGATTACAAGCCTGGATGCAAGGGCTAGGGCTAGCTAATTCTTTATGGAATTGTGCGAAGAGTATGCAAGATCCATGAACTATGATGTGTGTAAAATAACAACCCAGGAAGCTCTGTTACATTACTACTTGAGTGGTGAATCTGAAACACCTGTGTTCAGAGATGTACATGTGTCTTGCTGCCTGCAAAGAGAGTCAGAGGAGGATGCAGGCCAAATTGGAGTTGATGGATTCACTTAAGGGTGCTTATCCAGGATGATTCTATGTTCTGTCACAAAGATGTAAACAATACCATCTACCCTTTGCCTGGGCAGGTTGTGAGGTAGAAAACAAGGATAGCTGGATCAATTGGCATAGCTGCAAGGACCTGTTCAAGGTAACTACTCTAAACTGACTGATCTGTCTGACAACTAGCTTGAATCATTCCTAGAACTTTAACTACTAGATTAATCAGACTCACTACTTATCATTGATTAATGTTTTTAGTATCAGACAAATGTAATGGTATTCTAACTAATTATCATCAATTAAACCATTATATGGTATTCTAACTAGCCAATAAGACAAATGTAATGGATATGAAACATGTGCTTGGTATGCACCCAATTTTGGTAAAGTATTTGTGCAATTTAGAAAGCTTGCTTGAAATCACAACTATCATAGAATCTTATGTGTACAATACTTGATATGCATTGCAACATCAGAATACATCCATAACAGGGGAAAAGGATAAACTAGACACCCCAACAACCAAAACCACCTAATTCTAAACTAGACACCCTAACAACCAACCACCTAATACATCCATAACATCAGAATACATCCATAAACTAGACACCCAAACCAAAACCAACCTAATTCATCAGAAGCAACAACAATGCAGACAAAGCTACAACAACAAGAATCAAACAGGCTTTCTGCAACCACAAGTTTGTGAAATGCCCCCAACTGCATTTTCTTGAAACACTGACTCTTCTCAGCCTCCATTGAAAGTAATTTTCAATCTCATATCTTCAACCTCCTCTGCATGAATTCTTCTCAATAAAAGTGATTTTATGATCAGCTTCTGCCATTCCACTGTTGGATTGCAATCATGCCCAAAGCTGACATCCCTTCAACCTTAGATCACCACGATTGTAGAATTTTGCAGCTCACATTCGTCTTCCAGGATTTTTTGAAAGTCCATGAAGTTTCAACGCCACAGGACACACATTGCAGAAAAATTCGGCATGCATGGCTGAATGATAAGATGGAATTCGACATTTACTCACAAACAACACAGCAACAATTTCAAATAACAAAAAACATCTAGAATCGATATTAACAAAAAAAACCCTAGAAATCGAATTCAATTCGATTAACCCAAAAACAATAGAAATCGAATTGAATAGTTGGAGAGACAAAAGATCAGAAAAAATTTTACCGTTTAAGAGAATGAAATCGAAGAAGAAGAATGACTGAAAAAATTGGGAAAAAAATTATTAAAACAAGTAAAATAAGAAAGATGTTAAATAGAGGAGAGAGTGCAGAATAAAACCGAAAGAAAAAGCAGTGATGATAAGTAGGGGGCCCCACTGCTGGAAGTGGTTTAAATTCATCAGAAAACCAAAGTGGTAGGATTCTAAAAATTTGGGAAAAGTGGGGTAGTTGTTTTTAATTTATTGGGAATCCGAGGGTATTGTTTTTTTCTAATTTTGTCCAAATGTGGGGAGAGTCAATCGGCAATTTTTCCTAATTAAATGGCAAAATGAAGTATAATGTTGTAGACACTCAAAAGTGTCGATTTCCCCAAATTGAATAACCGACGAGGAAAAGTACGACATTTCGAAATAGATCTGTTTCCGAAAGCTGTGGCGAAATCCATAAATCCAAACACATTTACATGAGTTGAATTAAAGTTGAGTTCGAAATCATATACCGAGAGTCCATTATTAGGCGAAAAGTATTTATTTTAATTATTTTTATTTTTAGGCTATTWTCTTTATTTTTATGATTTTTTAGAATATTTTATATAGGTTATTTATATAATTTCCACTTTTCATTTTATTCTTCTCATTTTTTTGAGTTCGCCAGTATTTTTATTTTAGATTACTTTTCCGATTTTTCTTTGATTTTCTATGATTTTTACAAGTTCTATAAAATGATTTTCGAAAATAAATAAATTCAGATATCCAGAAAATTCAAGAACGATCCCAAATGTTCTAGAAGATTAACCTTGAGCTCCAAGCAAGCCAAAATTGGATAAAAGGATAAACTGGATAAAGGATAATTCCCGGATCGTAGATTAGTTTCAGAAAATACGAATAAAAATATCCGAATGAAAACAAAAATTGAATATACACTTTGTGACGTGGTAAGCCACGTCACCTCAACCGTATATACAGTTGAGGGAGCCGTATATACGGTCTATATGACTGTATATACGATACATATGACTGTATATACGAATCTCTCTTCCGTATATACGATTGCTTAGTGTATACCCGATTCTTGTTTTTGCTATCTAGCTTCCCAAAACACCTATAAATATATGCTCCCGGTGCTTAATTGAACATCAACAAAAAAATATCTTCGATCAACAAAAATCAACGAAAATCAGTATTCAAAGTGRAATTCAAAGCTCTCAAAGTTCTCCCAAAAGTCTCTCTCTAATCTAAATTCAATCCATAAACACAAACCACTCTCAAAATCAAAAGTCCCTCAAATTCATAGCAGCTTTCGGAGTCGTATCTTTGCGGATTTAGGTATAAATTCTAAGGCTATTCAATCAAACTCTCTCTTCTCTTGTTATTAATTTTGATTAATATAATAAATTGAATTTCGTTTTGCTTTTGGTTTTCAATCATGTAAATTCGTTCGTTTCCAATTGTTTTCGACTTATCGCAATCGTTTTAATTGTAATTGTCAATGCTAACTATTTCCTTTGTTGTGATAAGCGATTCAATTGGAAGCAAAGCTTTTGATGCACTAACCTTTATTTTCTTTTTTATTGATAGCGATACAATGTAAGTTGATTTGTATATATTTGAGTTTTCAATTCTTATATATATTACTCTTGATCTTTGCGCCTATAACTTTTTCGATTGCTTAATCAAGACCGGAATTTGCTTGAATCACATTAAATTCAGATTAATTATAGGCGAAGGGATTTTAGGCACCATGTTAATTTGATTAATTTGAAGTGGTCACAATCGTTAGGATAGGTAGCGATGCACATATAATAGAAATCAACTCTTGTAATAATATTAGTCTAGTGCGCMTTTTAAGGACAAATCGATAGGCTCTTTGAATTAATGATTATGATTAATGGAACTACAATGAGACCAAGTAGAGACCGCTACATGCGGGCCGATTGGGTCAAAGATCATATATGTACCATGTCCCCGAACCCACACTCTGGTTACCAGACCAAACAGTGGGGTCATTAGTTTGGCACCAATGTTTCGGGCATCCGTGATTAACCTGTATAAGCACGGTGGTGATCCCCTCTATCGACAACACACCTCAACTCACTCACGTGCGGGATATGTGGCTGAAGCCCACAATTCAAAATCGACGTAGGACGTAGGCCCGACAAGGGCACACGCCTACAAAAGCATTTGTCTTTTATGCTTTCCCTAAAAAAAAATACTAATCAACCTCACTCCATCACATGCTTATACAAGTTTTGCGAGAATTGCGATACAGATGGAGTAAAAGAAAGAGATTAATTAATGTAAATGAGGGGTCAGTTTTTTGTGAATGAGGATCCTCCCTATTTTTTTCAACTCCGTATCCGTTTTCCATCCTAAGATTTTCACACCTCAATTATCATTAGGAAAAATTGATGGGAATAATCCCACATTTTGGTGGTTTTCCCAAATTAATTCGTCGTTAACTTAATTTTAGAATAATCTCTCTTTGTACCATTATCTACTCAAAATAGGTCATTACCGATTTACTTGTTTGATGACCTTCTAAAGAGGTCAATTTAGACACATGTCATTTTCTTATTGGTTGAGGTTTTTTTAAATATAATTTATTTTAACTTCTTCTTTCTCCGATCCCTCCTTCTAACTAACCACCACAATCCACCTCCCTCCTTACAACCACCATCACAGCCCCCTCACACACTAACACTTTGGGTCACCACCAAACAAGGAAAACCATCACCCACTCTCACACCAACAACCACCGTTACTGTCACAAATAAACCCTCAACCACACCACCACAAAACCCTCAGCCACTCCACTGCCATCGCAAGAAGCCCACACCTCCCCTCCACTACAACCCGCAACAAGCYCACACCCACACCACCACCACAACCAACACTACGAAATCCTCAACTARACCAGTGCCACTGCGGAAAGCCCACATATCCCTCCACCGCACCCTAACCCAAAACAAACCCTAGCCACACCCAACTACCATAAATTAGCGAYCCACAACTACCCCACTAGCCCCTCAAAACTAGATCCAACCACGACCTACTTAAGCCACCGCAACGACGCACCAYACGCACAATAAATAGATAGGCAGGTACGGTTAGGGTCGTGGTGAGGTTCGAGTGAGGCATGTTGGGTTGTGATGCGGTGGAGGTGTGGTGAGGTACAATGAAAGTGAGAAAGGAGGGAGGAAGAGGTGAGAGAAGGAGATCGAGATATTATGAAAAATAAAATAAAAATAGAATAAAAAATTAACTAGTTAAACTTCGTCAGATTAATTTGGAAAGTTCAACAAAAGATGAGGTTATTCCAATCAATTTACCTTATCATTAAAATGAAAATTTTCAAATATCCATTCTTATTTCCTATTCATACYACCTTAACAATTGATTTAAAAAATGAACCATAATTCACTTCCTTTAATTTAAGAAATGAAGAGGATCTTGGATAGTTTTTTATTAACGTAAAATAAATTGATCACTTTCTCCATTCCACCYATCATCATCAACTACAACCTAACACCCAACCCCCAAACCAGAAACAATCACACAAAGATTGAAACAAAACACAATCAACCAAACAAGTCAACGAGAAATCAGTAATAAGAAGAAAAAAATTGTAAAAATATTTCAAATCATGTGATATTAATTAGTTAAGGAAACCAAAATAATTGCAAATTTGCCAGAGCAAAAACGGTTGGTTTTACACTTGTACAATTGTTTTGTATCCATTCAAAAAAATTCAAAATCAACATGCAACAATACCATAATAAATATACATAAATACATATCATTTCGAAATAATAAATACTCACTACTCCAAAAATACGGAGTATATAAAATAAAGTCGACATAATTTCAAAATCCTCCAAAATTRCTCCGCCATCACCTGTCTATCTCTCTCTCACACCACGCTCCTTCAATCTACTTGGAGTTGCAGTCATCTTCTTCGTTTTCTCATCATTTTCTCGTGAAAATATTCAAATCGAAATCTCACTTTTCGCTTTTTTCTCACCCAAAAATGGCGATTTCGTGAATTTTTTGAATTGGATTTCAGCTACCATACTTTCTCTCTCTTAGCTCAGCAATGGCGACTGCTGCGTTTAAGTCAACAACGAGGAGGACGTCAATTGGAGACTCGAACTCCACGTCGTCATCATCGTCCTCGCACTTGCGTCGTTCGCGAAGCGTGAGTAGGTTTTCTCACCGGCTTCCGTCGGAGGTTTCGCCGGAGGAGCCACCGTCGGCGAGTCGGAAGGGTAAGTTTGTGAATACAGTGAGAGGTTCTGGTGTTCCTGAGATTAGCCTCGATGATCTTGCGATTGAGATGTTTTCGTCGAGTGATATTGGTGAGAGAGGGCGGAAATCGTCGTCGGAGGTTTCTTCGGCCAATAATAATGGCGAAACGGCGTCGCTTCGACGAGGAAGGTCGGTTTCGAGGCGTGGTTCTAGAGTTGGTGAGATGAGGAGTAGCAATTTTGGTGATAAGAATGGAGTTTCTGATTGTAGCTCGAGGAGGAGGAGATCACTTTCTGTGGTGCGTAATCATCAAGTTAGTGATTCTGAGGTATGAATTATCTTTTGTATATGATTTTTGAGTAATTAGAAGTTTTCTTTATTTGATTTTGTTGGAATCTCTGGATATTTGGTGGAATTTTGAAGTTGATGTGAAATGTTGATGTAGCATGTATGTTTGGGTGAAAATATGAATTGGAATTGCTGTGTTAATAAGAATGCTGTTAGTAATCATGAGAATTTTGATGATGTGAAAGTAAATGCTTTATTGTGGTTACCACAATGACCTTTGTTTTATATTGATTGCTTTGCCTTGTTTTTAATTGTATGATTGCGTTTTTGTCATTTCTTTGTTAGTAATCGTAGGGCCAGAGAACTATGATACATTTTTGTTGTTACTACATTACTATTCTTAATTTATATTGATAATGGTTGGATGTCAACTAGCTTAGTTTGGCAAAAAAAAAAAAAAAAAGTGCTCCCTCCGATTTTTAATGTTTTGTGTAATTTGGCCAATTTTTAATGTTTTGTGCATTGTGCTTTAGTCAATTTTGGTACACTCTCCCTCCAATCAATTTTTGCCTTTTAACCCGACATTCCCCCCTTACTTGTTCCCTTTTCACACACTCTCTTCGATCTATTTTTACATTTTGACCTCACTCACACTATAATACATTATTCCTACTTTTTTCCCAATTAGTAATTGCATAGAACATTAGAAATCGGAGGGGTAGTTTGGTTGGTTGAAATTCTAAGAAGGTGGTACAATGGTACCTATGACCTGTGGTTGAATGTTTTCCGCATCATTGCCATAATCGGCATATTGGTTCTTTATGCATGATAATAATAATGGTAATGATAATGTTTAAGGTTTGTGTGCAATCTTGCAAGGAGTGTCCCATGTCAAAGCAATGCAGATATATTATTTAGAGATATTCTATTTGGTAGCATTAGTACTTTTGGTTTTTTCATACGGTACCACTATTTATTTTGAATTTTGTATGGTATCGCTGTATTAATTCAATCTTATTCCGTATTCTGTTAAATAAAAGGTTGGGGTTCATTTGGGTTAGTGCTTTGAACCTGTTTGTGATTTTTTTTATATTTTTGTGTCACACATAACTAGGTTTTCAACTTTTTTTTTTTTTTCCTAATTTCAACCTTGAAATTGGCCCTTAAAGGCCAAAACAACCCATAAAACTTTACCTGAGTAATTTTTGTGGCAAGCACATTGAAGCACACAAATTAAGGGCCAAAATGACTGCATATAATGTAATCGAGCTAATTTGCATGCACATATTCTAAAGCACACAAACAAAGACTTTCTAACCTTATCAACCCCTCAACTAACGTTTTATTTGACATTGGGTGTGTTTGGTTGTAGCTTATGGGGTAGCTTTTAGAGTTTTGACCAAGTCAAAACTCTGTTCAATCTAAATAGCAGTGTTTGGATGAGTAGCGTTTCATGGTAGCTTGTAGCGTTTYAGGTAGAGTTTTGCAAAAGCTACTAATGGTAGCTTTCCGAAGTAGCTTTTCTCAAACGCTACAATTTAACCCTATAATAATAACATTTTTAATAATACACTACTTCAACCGCTACTTATTTTGCCAAACACTAACAAATTATAATCAACTTCAACTGCTACTAGTCGACAGCTACATCTATCCGTTACAGCTGAGATCTACCTCTACCGCTAGTTTTTCCAAACATACCCATTATGTTAAATAGAGAATTAAACTAAAGTACATTGGTACCATGTAGTATCATATAAATATAGTTGCACCAAATGGAAAAACCAAAAGTACAATGGTAAGGCCATAATCGAGTTGCACTTTATCTGTGTGTGAGTAACATTAAAATTGTCTTCAGAAGTTTTATGCTATTAGAAGTTTAGAACAGTTGATGACAAACTTTAATTAGGAACAAAATCACAGGGATGACTTGTGTGACCTACTCTTGAGTGAATGATTACAGTGTTTGAATTTTAGATTCTTTATTTAAGGTCTCATTTACCTTACTGCTTCATAAAGATACCATATGTTAGTATGTTAAACAGTATGTATCACCTAAGCAATGTTTGTYGTTCATGTATGTCACTGTCTGTAACTTGTAAGTTCTCTGTTTTCTAAAATATTGATATGACTTGAACTAAGATAAAAACAGACAAAGTTATCAGCTGATTCTCTATGGATGGTGTTTTTCTTTTCTTTTCTTTTCGAGTGACAGGTTGCCTCCATAGTCCATATATTGAGGTAGTTTGGGATGGATGGATGATTTAATCCATGTAGACATATTCACATATGTATGAGTGAAAAAACAAAAGTTAGTATTTTCTTTGCCTGAAGTCTGTAACTTTCTTTTTTGTGAGGGACCTTCACTTTAGCTATTATGGCAAATCTGAGCTGAAAACTACTCGAAAACATATTTGGAAATGCATAATTTGTTAGAACTTAGAAAAGCCTCTATACACCAGCTCCTTGGTGCTTCCCTTCCTCATTATTTCAAAAGAGATGCAGCGCACTATCTAGTGATGGCAGGGGGTAAAGGACCCTGCCGGATCTGAGGATCCAGATCCATTTTTGACGGATTTAGATCCATTTTTGACGGATTTGGATCCTAAAATTTAGGACCCTGATGGATCCGGGTAGGATCTGGATCCTACTTTTAGAAAACGGATCTGGACCGGGTCCTRCTCTAGGACCCTGTCCAGGATCCGTTTACCCATTTTTTTAAAAAAATATATAWAATATGTTGGATAATAGTAATACTACTGAAGAATGTACTAATCCATTATTTTGATAGTTTGACCCAAAACTAATTATACTCTAAATCAAAGTATATTTGTCTTTGAAACTTTATTTTTCTCGTGCGTTAAATGACTTAAATCTTTAATTATGTATGATTGTTTGTAAACTCACGAATATTGGGAGACGTAAGGAAGATATATGTTGTTTTAGGCTTTTTTAATCAAAATTTTGTTCAATAATTGTTGTTTTTCATTTGAAGCAAAAAATTAAGAAAGGATCCATTTAGGATCCATTTAGGACCCAGATCCGTAGGATCCATACGGATRTGGATCCGGGTCCTAAAAATTAGGACCCTGATGGATCCGGGTAGGATCTGGATCCTACCCTAAAAAAACGGATCCGGGTCTGGATCCTAGAGGACCCTGCCCGGATTCGGTCCATTGCCATCACTAGCACTATCTTTAAAAATGTTTGAATTTTTGGACTTAGCCTCATTTTCAAAATGAGGGCAATGACATAAATAGGAAATTTAGAGGAAACTAGATTATTTTTTAGAAGTTCTCGGGGCTACTTTATATCTCTCAAAGAATAGTAAGATAGAAAATGGGGATCTGTTAAAAATTTGCAACAATGGCTCTCTATTTGTAAAGTAAATTGAAAGAACTTGATAGACGTGTTTGTGTGTATGCATTGTGCTAAAAGGTTAATTTATAATCAATATAATGAAAATAACAATTGAAAATTGAAAGTTATTTGAAAGACTTCTACTTGTAGTCTGTTACACGCTTTATATGGGTAAATTTTGGAAACTATGTATATAWACTATAAGATTCCGTTAACTCTCTAATGATCAATTGAGCATTTCTAAATTCTTAGTTGGTTACAATGAAATGCTATTTGGAAGTCTGCATACTCTGCAAACAATTTATCATTTAAAAAACCAGATGATGTTACTTTCTATAATGATTGCCTCTAACACATATTGATAAGGCATACCAATTACCAACATAATGATCTTTGGCCAAAGACATTCTAAAATGCATTTGTTACAAAATCTTCAGTCAAGGGTACTGAAAGCAATTTTCCACGAAAAGCATTCGCATAAGTTGTGAAATTGTCTAATCTGACTAGTTTTGTGGAGACATGGTCTTCCTCTCTTTCTTATTCTCTAGCCCGTCTACAATACAGGTGTTTTGTACCTACATTGAAGGATTTGAAGGTTCCTTAAGATAATATTCTTTATGATTTGGGAGAGCCAGCACCTTCACAAAAAATAGAGGGTGCATTGTCTTCAACTACATGAATATTTCTAACTTCTCTAAACATATTGACCCCTTTTTAAAGTTAATTTTTGAGGGCTGTATTGGGCATGACTAGATCATACCTAACCGTATTGGACATGAAGATTTTCTTTAAGGTGGGTAGAATGCACCCTTAGTTTGTGTTACTGCTTACCCTACGTATGCCCGTTGATAAAGTGCTCCTTTCCCCCTCGTGTTGACTGATGATCGCACAAAGTACTTTGTTAATATGTGCTCAATGCCTCCTTAGTTACACCTGTTTTTTTTTGAATGACAAGACTTTTGGTTTCCTGGATTTACAGAATGAACACATTCAGAAAAGCAGAAATCATTTCAACCCCAAAGATTGCAACACTTGGGGCAAACAAAAAACTCAAATGCAGACACCTTCTAATCAGCAGAGAGGATTACGGAGGTGCTCTAGCCAGAAAGATTTCTTGAAATCATATGATGGTTACTCTGTATGTACAACCAAACTCTCCTATTCCAAGTCTTTAAGTACTTTATAGTTTATGCAGTATCTCTTGTTAACTTGCTGACTTAAATTCCAGAAGCTAGCTTTCTGTTTGTGATACAATAGCGTATTGATGTGAGAAAGTCGTACATTTTTATTTTTTGTACATATCCAGATATTCTAATCAGTTATTAATAATTCTCAGAGCTATTCCTCCACGCTAACTGATGATGAAGGAAATGATGGCTGCAACAGTGGTAACTGGAAAACAAAGGGAAAGCAACCTTCCTTTGGACAAAATAAGGTTATATTCATGCTATTCTCTTTTGTCTCGTTTGGATATGAAATTTTGATTAGAAGAGGGGAAAAAAGAGGGTAGGAGGGAGGTGGGTTGGTTGAGAATTTATTTGTGACTTGGGTATGCATGGTTCTTTAGCATTATCTTAATTATACTTACTCCCTTTACTTTCCTGACTGCTGTTAACTGACAGAATACGTGGACTCATACAGGTTAAGGGTGATAGCCGATTGTTAGAGTTGGCTGGCAACAATACTCTGCAATCAGCAGACTCTGGTGCTCTTAAGGCCGTTTCTACTATCAGAAGGAATTACAAGACAAAACTTGAAGAGGTAGTTCCTACTTCCTAGTATATGCCTAGAAGGCTAGAATACTAATGTTCAATAATGTTTGTGACATTCAGAAATATGGAGTAATTTTTATTTTTATTGTTGATGAACTGTTTTTAAACTGATGGTCATGTAATTGTATGCTAAATTTTTGCTTGTCATAGTCTGAAAAACGTAAACAAGAACTCCTTGCTGAAATAATGTTGGAGGAGGAGCGTGGCAAGGAGCTGAAAAAATTTGTGGGAGATCTGCTTCCGAATCCAAAGAGTACTCCTGTCAAAAGGCATGGAAGAGGAAGAAAGGTATTCATATTTTTTCAAGAAGGGCTCCTCGCCTCCTTAGAAGTAGAGTCAGTCATAATCTCAATTCAATTGAATATGTTTATCTTTCATAAAAAAAATAAAAAGTGAATATATTCTGACAATATGAGAAATGCTCTATTCATGATTTCCAGAGAAGTACAGAGAAGAACAATAAGCGATTGGTAGAAGAGGCTGATAAAATCATTGATGAATTCATTTCTAGTTTTGAAGAGACAGATATCTCATCATTTGATGGTGAGAGGAGTGATACCAGTTCTGTTTTTGGAGGAGTCATAAAGCCAATTTTGCAATATGGAGATACAGAATCTTTGGATAGTGGGCCGAAGTCTAATTTGCTTCCTGGTGAAATGGATGGTGTTGTTCTTCCTTGGTTGAAGTGGGAAACTGGCAGTGATGGCACTGCTCTTTTGGGTGATGAGAGTAAGCAACATCCTTCAACTCCAAAAACTGTTCTGCGAGATACACAGGAGGTAATTTACTCTTTGATGATTGCACCAAATAGTTTTCTCTCAATTTCACGCAACATTACCTACTTGTAAACTAATGATGGATGAAAGTTTTAGTGATCAATAATATTGGATCTTTACCATGATTTCTATGAAACTCTACAAGGTGCATACTATGTTAGATGCTTCTTTAAGACTAATTGTGAAAGAACATTCGCAGTGTGAAAAAAATGGAATAATTTTGAAATTTTGGGTGTTTGCATGTCTTCCCCTTAAAAGGAATAAATCTCAGTATTTGATATTTGGAACTAAGACTTTGTTTGGACAGCAAAGGGGGTAAGGAAGGGGAGGGAGAGAAGAGGAGGGAGTTATGGTCTATTCCAAATCTCTTCAATTTTGAAAGCATTGAATTTATTATAGAGGGAGGGAAAATGGGCCCGTCCCTCTCCCTGCCCCCAAACCTTTTCCCAAACAAGGAAACTTGTCCCCCTCTCTTTCCTTCTATTTTCTTCTATCCAAACCTAGGGTAATTATGCCATCCTCTATGGAGGGGAAGTGAGCAAGAGGTTGGTCTACACTAGGTGTTAAGTTAGGGGGCTCTTGTTGGATGAACTAATGAGACATGAGTGAATGTAATACTGTGTAAATGCACAAGTAATTTCTCTGCTTTACAATGAATCAGCCTACTTTTCACTTTAGTTGGGTTTTTCAACATATTTAATTGCTCATTATTTGTCGTGCACTTAATCTATGTTTAATGTGCTAGAAATGTAGCTATTGGTCATTTCTTACTTAGCATATCTCAAATGTCTTTTGTCCTCTAGCCATTTAGGACAGTCATGGTGAAAAATAAGGAACTATGTTTTTTCCTCCCACCCAATAATATGTTTGTATTCTTCTTATTTCCATGAAGAAACGGTTTCAGGCATTAGTTATCTATAAAGATTTTGGGTCATGAAAATTCAACTTATATCATGTCTTGTCGTTAGATCACGATGTTTTATTTAATTTTTTTTTAGTTCCAGAATTTGTCTCTTCTGAAACTGCTTTTATTAACATCTCTTAATTGCTTATCATCAGACAAGTGCTGGGTTGGATCAAGAGCAAAGTGTTGGCTCCAAGAGTAGCCATGGGAGTTGGAGTCCTGAAGTTGCCAATAGCTTCTCTTTGGATGCTGGTCAAATTAGCATAAGCGGAGAAGTTGAGAGCTTCAAAAGCCAACTGTTATCTCAAGTACCAAGGAGGTCACGGGTGAACGTAAATGATTACGCAAAGTTTCCAAGTAATGAGGGTTTCATTTCAGTAAGATGGGAACACAGAGATAGAATCAGTTCAGGTGGTCTTCTTATTTGCAATAGTGGGTCTTTAGGAGGATTTATTTTATAAATAGTTGCAGTAGTTAACCCTATCTGTAGGTTACATTTGATCATTATTAGCGCACACACATCTGTCAATTCTCCCCCAACACGCTCTACTCCTTGAGGCAATATAGTTAGATTGTAGTCTCGTGTGTTCGCTTTTTACGTGCCTGGGTGAGTGGGTGATGTCTTGCAGCAATTCATGTATCTTCCCTCTAGGCCGCAGTAGTGCTGTACAAAGTACAGCTGCTGGCGTTTAATGCTAAATGTACATTTTACCTGGTGCTGCTTAAACACTTGTACTTGTCTGATGCCTCTATGCTCTTGCTTTGAGAGTGCAAACAGTAAAAGGGAGTGCATAAAGAAGGTTAACGCCGGGTAAATGTGGTCAATACCCGAAAAATGTCATCAGATTTCTTCCAACAAGTTTTAGGTTTTCAGTGACAAGGTAGTCACTAACTCACTATGAAAGGTTTCTTGTGATTAAGTTCCGTACTTTCCTTACTTAAAAGCCCAATCAATACCACAGGTGACAACATTAGAGCTCAGCCTGTCATTGGTGCTAAATTGAGATCAATACTTGTCAAATTTCACAAGCGATACTTTTAATTATTTCCTCCGTTTCTTAAAAATTGCTTCAATTTTTTATTTTATTTTAGGGAAATTTTACAATAGTTGTCTTACTTTATTTATTTATTTTTTTCAATTTTGAAATCGGAACTACAATTAAAATGCTTTTTTTTTATTGGGGGATCACCGATCACAATTAAAATATTTCCCTATTTTATTAAAATATTCATCAATACATCTACTTTAATTTTTTTATCTCTTTTTTGGTTCTTACTTACACACCCTATCARACTCTACCAAAATTACTTCGATTTTCAAAATACTCCCTCCGTTTCTTGAAGTTCCTACCATACACTATTTGGGTGTAAAATATGAAAACTAATATAATATAAGAAGTGCAGTTAAAAAGTAAATTTAGATTGGAGAGAGAAACAAATAAAAGTGCATTGTTTACATGAGTGTATTGCAAGTGATATGATGGATTTCACATGGTGGGCTACCAGCCTACCACAATTAAAAAAATAATATAAGGTTTCGTAAAATGGAATAAAGTAAGAGTGATAGGAACTTCATGGAACGTCCAGATGAGGAAAGTGATAGGAACTTCAAGGAACYGAGGGAGTACCAAAGTTACACAATTTTTAAAATACGGAGAAAATTTGTATAATCTCTATTATATAAGGGAAGAGGGGAGGTGGTGGCGGTAGTGTCCACCTAAATTTACCACTCTACCCTTCCTAATCCTTCTTAAGTTTTTATTATAGTAAAGTTATTTTGGTAATTAAATATATTGTAATTAAGTGAGATTACACTACTATCCTTACTAATCATTTTTTATTATTTTTTGAGAGGTTATCACACGCATCGCGTCCATAAAGAACTAGTATTACTAAAGCAATCCACACCCTTCCATTTTTTCCTCCCAAATTTCCCTCTCAAGCACCTTTGAA
This sequence comes from Bassia scoparia, assembly GCA_008642245.1. Classification (NCBI taxonomy): domain Eukaryota; kingdom Viridiplantae; phylum Streptophyta; class Magnoliopsida; order Caryophyllales; family Amaranthaceae; genus Bassia; species Bassia scoparia. Next base: position 17,041 of record SNQN01002996.1, read on the forward strand.
TTAATGAATGTATAAAAACTATAAAAAATAATTAATGAATATACATACATTAACAAATGAGCTTTGAAAATAAAATAAAGTACAAACATTTAATAATTGATACATAAGTATTAAAAAAATTAATCACAATCTAAACCTATAACTATTAAAAAATTAATCACATTCAAAATGTACTTTGTAGATATTTACATTTTAAATAGATCAAAGTTTCGATTTATATAAAAGTAATTCATAATTCATTTACAAACCGATCATTTGCTCAGGGCGTATCTAATAAGTTCAATAAAGCTGCCCCTTTTTTTTCATTTTCAACCCTTGATAATTGAACAATTAGCAGTTTTATGCAAATGGTTAAAACTTAAAAGCTTTGTGAAAACAATTTGCAAAACACTTTATCTCGACTTCTCAAGAACCTATAAAATACATAGGGATGGAAATGATTGGGGGTTTAGAGCATCCACAATAAGGGGTTTGTCTTTGGATTATTAGGTTTAATAACCAGACCCCTTATTGTGAATGATAGTTGATCGGAGTTTGAAAGTTGGGAGGGACAAGGAAATAGTAAGTGATTTGTATGAGTGATGTAAAATTTAGGTGGGGTGTTGAGTGTAAAATAAAAGGCAAAATAAAATCACATTAGGTAAAAGATAAATGTGTATATATATTGGGTTCCATCTACGAACCCCTAAAAGGTATGAACCATTGTTAGTCAGCGGTTTATTATGGGAGGGGTTTATATGAAAAATAACGTGACGCAAGTTAGTAAAAGGTTTGAACTATTGTGAATGCTCTTAGGGCATCAGGTGCAAAAGTCTATCCATCAATCAATCATCAAGTGAAAGCTAGTAAAACTTTCTGAGGAGTAATACGTTCATCTCGGAGATGAACCGTTATCTCATGTCATTTTGGTAATTTAAGTTACTTTGTTTAAGTGATTATGTGTATGTGGGTAAAGAAAAAATGACAAATAAGACATGAAAATTATCAAAATACCTCTAGATAACTTAATTTTGGTTCATCACCGATATGAATCAATAATTTCTCAAACTTTCTTCRTTTTTTTAAACCAAAATTTAAGACCTGTGATAGATATATTTGTTAAAAAATTTAACTAAAAATTAAAGTAAGAAAATAGAGATGAATAATTGATAATATGGAATTATGGATGATGAGTGGATGTTAAGCTGCTTCAAGAAATTTTACTTGCATTCATTACCTGCTTCACTTATCTTCTCCATTTAGGTTGATCGGGTTTTCACATGTTTAATAAATTTGGGCTAAATGGATGATGGGTCCATCCTCCATTCCTCCCTACACTTGGACTTTTTTTTTTTACGTCTATTGATAATTTGTGTTGTGTTAGCAACCTAGCGGGTCATGTAAAATTTAATTACTTCCTCCGTATCATAAAAAAACGCAACAAAATCTCTTGCACGGATTTCTAGACCAAATTTACAAAGTAAGATTAAATGGTTGATTAAGAGATGTAATTAAAATAATGAGGGAAGAAAGAACCACCAGCCCAATTACAAACCACCACCACCACCTGGCCCAACCACAACCCAACACCACGCACCAACGACGAACCACTACTAGTATCGCCCCACAAATGTAACACCCCAATAATTCTCCACTTTACATGTGAAATATTAAATTAAAATACGYAGAACCATTGGCATGTCACCGCCACGTGTTAAAACGTTTAGGCTAAAATCATAAATTGCAGCGGAAATGAAGTTAGCGAAAATAGTTCAAACCAAGGTATTAAAATCCCAACATGTAAAACTCATTTAACAAGTTGGAACCATTACGTCCCTTATTTGCAAAACAAGGTAAAATCCCTTTTTTAAAGCATAGCAAACCCGAAATATCAAAACGTTCTGAAGAGTCTACGATACGTGTATAAATTATTAAAATACGTTCGGCTCTCCACTCAGACCATCCGTCCAAGTCCTAGTTACTTTATTGCAAACCTGTGAGAAATCTGCTCCCCATAATTTCCAAATGAAATAAGGATCATCACAGGTCCACCAAAAGAAAGAAAGTGTGGACGACAACAAACAACACAAAGCACACAATCAGCAAAGCTGAGTACATACAAGTTACGAAATCAGAAAACAAACAGACAACATCTCCCCTAAAAACTGGACATACCGAGTTACGACACCTGCTTAGAAACAAAAGAAAACCCAACTGTGGTATTCATAACCACTTAACAGCTTTATACACATACAACAGATCCCAAACTCAGGCCAATATATCACTACTTATTACATACAACTGCTCCAATACAATACATTCCCAAAATATCGACGGCTCCTGTTAGCTAGATTGTACCTGCAAAATAATTTACTCGATTCCAATATATGACTCAACATATTTTATTACATTTATTATGATTTGAGCAACAGACAAGGCTGTCCAAAATCCATGTTCACAATTTAGGAACATCGACCAGACATCAAGTGTCATCAGACACAAGGTGCCACAAAACCCATGCCTCCCCGTCGAAAGACATCAAAAACCAGTAAACAGATGGCGAACTGGCGCAACTCCGTCACCATAGTTAGATGAGATCTCAAACTAACCCCAATTTGGATAAAATCCGTTAGAAAATAAGTGAAGAGAGACGCGTTGATCAAACGGCTCTCGGAAGGAAGCGAATATAGTCGTAACCCCAACCCCTGAATTGTCAATACTCTAGACGTTCACAAGTCTGGAGTTTTATTGCTCAATCGTATTATTATTTAGCCATTAATCATTCAACAGATTCACATGACTCACAACAAGACCACAAGTCACATTACAATTCCCTTGACATAATTATTCTTTAATTYATGAACATGTTGGACCAATCAACCAACTAACCTCGTCAGTAAGACTTGCATGCTTTCCTCATGGAGCCTCATGGAGCAAGTTACCCTTGACTCCACTTAATTCAACCATATGTATATATAAACCAGTTAATTAATAAAAAAGATTAACCAACAACTTCCCAAAACAATACTCAGGAACATCCCAAATTTCAATAGACTTGACTATGACTTTAATAATTACACTACTCGTGTCTACCAAACAATTCACTGGATGATTCCTATCATGCTTCTAAGTTCTAAACAACGCAAACATACATAAGATTCAAGATTACGCAAATGGTACGTACCATGAATAAACGAAAAGATGAGCCACTTTATAACTCAAAACTCGGCCTCTACGAAGTCTCCTCCTAAACATATAGTAAGACTTGAATCAATACACTTGACTTTAAATTTACAGCAATACTAAATGACTTTAAGGTGCTTCAAAAGTTACTAAAACATGTTTTTATTCTTAATAAAACCCCCATTGATAGTCAAAGTATTATATTATAGCTTAAGCTTGAAAAATCATGAAAATCTAGTTTTTAAACAAGAAATTCAGCCCATTTAATTAACTTAATAAATCTGGAAAATTTTCCTTTCTCCCAAAATTATTTGAAAATTCAAAATACTCTTCTAAGGATATAATATATTAAACCATGACTTTGTGCATTTAAAACTCATTGTTTTTAACACTATAACTTCAAAATTAATCATGAAAAATTTGAATTTATTAAAACTTGAAAAATACAAAGTCTAGACTTGTATACTACATAATAGTTCATAATAACAAGCCTTATTCATACAAAAACATAATTTAAAACCATTAAAATCCCAAAATACATCATAATTAAATCTGGAATTTTATTTAAGCCCTAAAAATTTCAATTTCCATTGTCATATTATTCAAATGCCATGAACAAGTAATAAACAATCCCTAACCCTTTAAACATGAAAATCCCCAATTTAAAGCTAGAAATTCAACCTTAATCAAATCTGAAAATTCCCATTCTTATTGAAATCATCATAACAATTCATAATACCAACAATTTATTAGAGATAAACTAAAACAGTTGCATATAATTTTATTGTAAAACTTGTCAATAAATCAATTAAAAGGAAGGAAATCTAAAGGAGAAGAGGGGGGGGGGGGAAGGGGACGAACAGTGGTGGCGGTGTGCAGTGGCTCACGGCGGTGAGTAGGCGGCGTGGCGGTGGTGGCGCGTGGACAGCAGCAGCAACACAGCATGCATGCAGAGGATCACAACAAAAATATACTGGATATCCCTTAACTCATAAGTCATAACTGTTATGGTAGAAACTAGTCTCCAACTATTCGATTTCTCAAGACTCCTATAGGTCACACTCTTCTTTAATAGATCCCTTATGTACGCTTTCTGTAATCCGCAATCTCACTTTGCCTGTCATAAAAATCAATTGCATTCTTCTCCGTTTTTTTTCTTTTTTTTTTTTTTTGATAAATAAGATTAAAATCAAGTAATCATAAAATAAATCTGTTTAAACAAAATATATTTTGAGTGGAAAACGATATAATTTAAACGTAATATATCTATAATTTAAACAAAATATATCGTTTTTGTAAAATAATCATAATGTATTTTTAAGAAAATATAATTATAATTATCTAAAATTACGGGGGATTACAACAAACCACTGTCACCACCCATGAAATACCACCAAAATCAAGCCTCAATTGACTCTCAACCACGAATTACGACCTTGTGAATCACCACCTACCAAATCGAACCACCACTAATTGAATGACTCGCGAACCACCACCAATTGAAGAACTCTCYAAACACACCTTGTGAAGCCTAATTGAACCATTTGTGAAGCCTAATCAAATGCCCTACCACCACCCAATTGAACATAAAGCCATCAATTCGTGTTGTTAGGGTTTGCGAACCACCGCAAATTGCTCAGTAGGGAGGTCGCGGTTGCTTGTGGAGGCTTGTGGGGAGTTCACGACGGCTCGTGGAGGCTTGTAGGGAGGTCGCGATGGTCGTGGGATTCGATTAGGGAGGTCGTGGCGGTCATGGAGGTCTGTATGGTAGGGAGGTCGCGGTGGCTCATGTGGTTCGATTAGGATTGTTGTGCTGGTCATTAGGGTGGTGGTGACGTGGTGTTGCTAGGGTTAGGTGGTGCGGTMGTGTTAAGGGAGGGTGGTGTTAGGATTGTCGTGGTATTAAGGGAGGGAGAATGGTGGTGCTTAGTGGAGAGTAGTTTAGGTTTAGGTTATTAATTAATTTAGATTGTAGGATTATAATTATGATTTGGGTAGTTTAATTATGTTTTACAAGTTTTAGTAAGGGTAAAATAGAAATTTTATAGGCTAAAACATACCAAATATGGAAAAAAAATTTGTTGTGTTTATTGTGATATTTTCTAAAATGGAGTTTGTTACTTTTTTTTATACGGAGCAAGTAGCTATATTATTTAGTACGYAGTACAATACATAAAATTGTGTGTTTAACTTAAGACTCATATAGCTCCATTGAGTTGATTCAAGTCCTACAAAAATGTGTACAATTCTATAGCTTAACAACATATGATTTAAGGATATTGTAAATATACTTTCATAGGCAAACAAATTGTATTGTATAAACAACTGAATATAACTCTAAATAAAATGTGGGAGGAATGCTAAACGAAGTCCGCTTTTACTGGAATCAAAGTCCACATTTTGTGTGAACTTCCCTTATTATCCTTGCCCCCCCCCCAACTAACATACCCACCACCATCAAGTCACCTCATAATCACCATCCTGACCCCGCCTTGCAACCACCGGCCAGTAACCACCTAGGCCATCAACCTTCGTTTATCATTAAAAATAACAGGCGCCACACCATGGTGGCCCTCGATTATTTCAGGCGTGAGTTTTTTTATATAAAAATATATATTTTTTTTAAAAAAATAAGTTTGGCGCCTGGCCCAGGTGCCAAGCTCGTTCAAACAAATTTAAAAAAGAGTTTAAAGGTGGTGTTAGGTGGTGGTTGCTGGTTGCTGCTGGTGTTGGGTGAGAAGGGTGGTGTTGGATGGTTAGGGAGGGAGATTGGAGGAAGGACATATTGGGAAGTTAACACGAAATGTGAACTTTGATTCCAGTAAAAACGGATTTCGTTTAGCACTCCAGTAAAATATGGTGTACCTTAATTACACATCCTCAACAACTCTAGTCTCATACAACGTTACATGTTATTGTGAGGAAATCGAGTTGTTGTTTGGATAGTTAATGTAATGGAGTACGTAATTGCATTATCAATTGTATTCCACAATTTCCAACTGCAGATTATTCTTGAGGAGGATAAAATAGTTACCGAGTTGTTTTTTATGGAAACTAGTGTTCCCGCGCGCGCGATGCGCGCCGTGGTCCACTTTAAGTATGATTAGTAAGGCTTGCGGGTTTTTGAATACTATGTAATTACGTATTCAAGCGAAAGTATACATAAATGTATATTAGTTAGTCATTATATCTTAGATTATTAGTAATTTAAAAATATACATAACCCTATAAGGCAAAAGAGCAAAACATGTCTAGGGTGATATTTTTGTATTTCTATTTTGTTATCATTGCAATGGTAATTAGCTCATGCATGCTGTGCTGAATATAATTTGGGGCATATCTAACAAATGGCAATAACAAAGAGATAAACTAAAGCAATAGCTGCATAGGAAAAGCTAATTGGAAGCATAATTGAGAGTGCTAACCATACACTAATAGAGTCACATAGCATAAAGCAACACCAAGAAGAAGCAGGTTAAAGTCACTGCTATGGTGTGCATGAACCACTGTTTGTCAAAGACAATAGCACAATAACTGAGGACAATAATGTAAATAAGTCTTCAAGGAACAAGCATAACGAAGAGCGTGGATGTAGCATASTAGACTTCAATAGAGCCGATATATTACATAACAAACTGCAAGCAAGACGAATGGGAACTTAACAACCTATATCTCAGCAGAATAACTTCTAAAGGACATAAGAGGGTTAGTGAACCTATTCTTTGTCAGCAGGGGGTTCGACTTGGCGAATAGTCCATTTCAGAGTGTTGCTAATTGTGAGAGCATTTGTGGGTGAGATATGTAGAAGCATCTCCTTTTTTCCGAATCTGTTCCAGGAACTTTGAAAACGGTTCAGGGTTTTCCTAGTGAACACAAATAAAAGTGTCAGTATTACCAAAGGTAGGTTTGGGAGAGGGCGGAAAACAAAGCGCTAACGTACATCATGCTTCATGGCAGTGAGTTCCGCGCATTTCAGGCCACAGATAAGTTCCACCTCTTGTGTAAATGCAACCACTTTGATTGAAGCTGACATATCAGCGGCAATGGTGTTCATGGAAGCCCTAAGGCAAGAGTGAAAAGAATATTAATAGGGGTACGTAAACAAGGTTGCATTATGGGTGAGAGCAACTGAATCAGTGAAAGGGGAGACCACTGCGTACCGGAAGGAAGCAATGGAGTTAGTACTTCGACAATACTGACGGGTAAACTTGGCACCGACCTCTTCAGTTGTTGTACGACCGCATGAGCAGCAACCGATATATCTTTCTCAGAAAGTTGCAACAACACTACCTAGATCCAGAATTTCTCATCCTGGCACATAGTGCTTGCCTAGTAGGGAAAATGGATAAGCGGTAAGCATAGATGGACTATTAATTTGACAATCTTAGCTTCCTCCTTTTTTTGCAATCAAATTAATTTGAACTTAAATTCAAATACATATTTCTTATATTATTTTTTTAGCATAGATGGAAAGTGTTGGATTATGAGAAGACATTGAACGAGTATGAAAGCGTTAAGTGCTAATTGAAATCTTAGAAGATATAGGAAACAGGTAATGAACTACTGTCCTATGTGTTTCAAGTTAATTATGTTTTCTTGGATTGTTTTGAATTAAGATGTAAGCTAGCAAGAATCTTTTGGATGATCAAGTGAACTTGTAATCATCAACTCTCTACAAAATGCCTTGGGTGATTCACTATCATCTTTATCTAATCTCTTAACTGCCACTACTGTTCTCAAAAATCCAATGCTAATGGACAACACAAAAAATAAGAGTACTAATTTGTCCTGCATAATCCAAACTTTATACTGAGCAATGAGCATCACTTCTGTGTAAAACATGCATCGGTCCCAAATCTAAATCGGCTTAAACACCTGGCTAATTCATCTCAAACAATTTGCATTCTCATCTTATGCCTCTAATATATTTAGTTTAGGTTCCAAATTGCCAATGTCCATTTCATCTTTACTTAAAGTTCCATTTTTAACTTCCCTCAAATTAATTTCTTTCTTAGAATCACTCCCAATATTTTCACCAACTTCAATACTCCCCTCATTATTATTACTCACTTTATTCTCCTTCGATATGCAATCTAAGTAAATATCCTTCCACACTCAAATTTTAAATACTGCATCCAAGCGCTTCAAAATACTTAAAGTTGTTTATCTCTGAGATTTTAGCCCCAAAGCTGAACCATAACTGCCTCAAAATCGAGCAAAATCATGGACAAATTCGTGCATATGGTGAGTTACTACTTAAATGGGTAATAAACTCTAGTATCTATACTTGTATACTTATGGAAAAACCAATAGACTCGAAGAGGCAAATCACAACCATGAACAAAAGCACTTAGATAYAGAACCAATTCCCATTAAAATGTAATCCAATTTAAGAGAAAGTTTAAGACTTGAATGCTTCAAAACAAAGTTTTGTGATCATTATAACTCTCATAATACTTTTGAGTTAACCAAACAAAGTGACCTACATTGATGATCACAGATAAACACAAAGATGTTACTCTTATGTAGATCGAGTTTATAAGCCTACTACTTTAYTGCCAAATACAAATCAATATTAGAGGAATTCCAACAAGGATGACAGATTAGAGAAATTGGGCTCTCAGTGAGGTCTTCCCATACGTATCATTGTTATTACAACTTGAAATTTACTTACGCAAACAAGAACTTTTTGCGATCCCCCACTGTCTTCAAAAATCAGATCCTCAATCTTTCATAACATACAACAAAATAAAAGAAACCGCAAAAGCTCAATTGTCAATTATGCAAAATTAATGTAATCACTTCAAAATACCTGATTAATAGTACTTTCGATTATGTCCAAGAGACAACTCAACAACACAAGTGACACAGCATGCATTCAACTTGTCATTACAAACTTAAAAACGACTCCTTACATAGAAGGGTCATGCACTAAAATAATGTCAATTTCTACGTTTCACAAATAGAAATGCTAAAATCAAAACTTCAAATTTGATGATGGCACGGTAATAAACTGACACATAATTCAGTAACAAAGTACAGAAAAGGTATAAAWTTTTCAATTAAAACAACAATGGTACAAAACAGTAATCTAATCAAAACCCAATATATTAAAAACACAATTAAAATTGAAATCATCGCCATTATGAACAACAGATGATAAGGGTAGTAAAGAAAAGTACATTAATGAAACGGGTATATGATTTTTGATCGCATGATTTGATAATAAGAGTAGTGCAAAGTGCGCGTAGTAGCTAGTAATTAATCTTGTTTGAATTTGAGTAGATCGAGCTCAGCCACTACGTTGTTAATATGGACAGTATAATGTATATGCATACAACTTGGTTTAATTATACGACGTGGGATCTTTATATTATTTAACCACACTGTTTTGTTTATATTATTTGTAATTCACAAGATTCACTAAGCAAAAACAATTGCTTGGCATATACCACATTTAGTTGTGATTGCCCGCCATCCTAACCATAAACATCACTTTAAGGATTAGATATCATAATCAATCAATCGAAATATTAAGAAAAAAACACCAGATTAAACCCATATCAAAAATATTCAATTGCAAAGCAACAAATTTGAATTACAAATACTTAAACAAAAGATAAATTATGATAAAAGTCACGAAAAAAGTATGGTAATTACCTTGATATAAAGTGGTGCTAATTGAAGTTCATGAGGTGTTTGGAGATCCTCAATCTCGGTTATTGTAGAAATCCTAATTGACTGCTCGTGGTTCAATATTATATCTGATGCTTCTTGAACCAGCTCCGCTGCAATGAAGATTATCACATTAGACATGAAATTTGGAGTGCTAGAAAAAGGGACAAGCATATGTATATAACCTCTAAGGCTCTAAAACATAAACTCTTTTTCTTTCCAGAAGAAAAGCTGGGTAGCCAAAGGCCACACCGCCACATACATTGGAAGAGCCAAAAGTAATTGAGTAATTACATGGACTTCTCCAAAGTTTCATGCTGCAAGAGTGACTGATTGACCAGAGATTCAAGCCAACGAACATTTACTGCAATACTACTCGATCATATAAATACAATTTATAAAATGCACAAGAGCAAATACTTCTTTTCTGCATTCCCAAATCGAAAACCCTAACCCAAGAGAAAATTAAAGCAATGTATATTACCAAGCACTAAACAATTTCACATATCAGAAATTTTCCCCCAAATCTATTTATTTCAAGAACCTTAATTTATCAAATACCACAAATTCGAAAATCAAACAAAATTCAAAATTAAACTTAAATATTAAAACTTACTTGATTAAATAAGGAATTGGAGTATAATTACTCAAAGAAGAGACCCAGTAATCACCACTTTGATACAATTCTTTGCATGCGGTGACTGTCAACGGCCACTAACCTCATCAGCACCACCAGTGGCCACCACGCGAGTTTAAGGATTCCTTTTGGTGCCCCTGGGTTGCATGCGGTCATCGCCAATAACCACCGACCTCGCCTAAAACGACGTCACTCCAAAAGGGGAAAGGAAAACGTTGGGTGAAAATGTCAGGAAAGGTGATTGAGAAAATGGAGTACAAAGATGGGTGCAAGGAGAAAAAAATTTATAAAAATGGCGTTAAAAAAAAACAAAACACAACAAAGGAAAATGGCACAACAATGGTGGGAAGAGCATAGAAGAGATGTCGAGCTAATTGTGCTGGAAGAAACACAGGAGCAATRAATTGGCAGGCAGTAAGATGGGAGGGAAAAAGTGACAGCGCACTGTTCATTATGAACAGTAGAACGCTAAGCCGCTTTTTTTGGTTGTTAGATTAGATAGGTAATAAGTTGGTTAGAACTTAGAAGGACTACCTAATAAGTTTATATTTTTGTGCAGTGGCGGATTCAAGATTTTTTTTGGGTGAGTCACCATTGATAATATACTATATAATACGTTTAGATCAGTACCGAGGTTACAATTGAATAATAATATTGGGCTCTGTTTAAGTTATTCAAATAGGGCCTTAAATTCAATATATTAAATAATCAAATTTTATTTCATAAAATAAATTGACTACAATATGATGTTCTCACTTCTCAAAAAATTTATAATTTGTTGATTACTAGATTTTTTTTGACGAGAAAGAAAATTAAAACTAAATAGAACATAAAACATCCAAAAATACAAACTCAAAGATAAAGCTTAAGACATGACCAGAGAGGCCATAACATCACCCATTGAGTCACACATCTATCTTTTATTTAATAACAGGGTTCTTGCTTGAAGGGGTTACACTTGACATTGTAAAAATTGGACAATTGGCATTCTCATACGCAATTTTAATTATTTTTTATTTTTAAAAAAAAACCTATAACGTTAACTTCTGAAAGGATGTGTTACAAATAAAAAAATACAAACCAAATATAATCCACATACATTGCAGTTATCATTTTAATATTTCTGAAAAAACAGTAACAAAATTTCTTCTCTGTAACAAAGGTATGTTCTTCTCCTCCTTACTTTTCGCACACGCTTTGCACCAAAATGTGTCAATAACAATTTACTTAGTCAATTAACAAAAACTGCACAAACAAATTGTTGAGTAGGAAATAAATACTAATTAAATAAATCATACACTTACAGTTGTAGACCGTGGGCCCCCCGCGGGGGGCTTGCGCCTACATCGATGTGTATTTGTGTTGTGGGCTTGAGCCACAGAACCCGCACGTGAGTGCGTTGGGGGAGTGTTGTCGAGTAAGGGGATCGCCACCGTGCCTATAAAGGTTAATTCACGGACGCCCGAACGTTGGTGCCAAAACAATGTTGCCACGGTCTTGATCAGTAACCAGTTCGTGGGTTCAGGGACATGGTACGGATTGAATCTTTGACCCAATCCGCCGCATTGTAGCGGCATTACTCGGTCTCATTTGTAATTCCATTCAAACACGATTATTGGATGCAAACATCTTAGCCAATTTTTGAACCTTATTGCGTTTCTAATCCTTAAAGTTACTACAAAAATGGGTTTCTATTATGCACAAATGACTACCTATCCTAGAAATCTGTGAACACTTGATTTAATCAAATTAATACGGTGCCTAGAAACCGGTTGTCCATAATTAATCCGACTTTAATGCGATTCACATAATTTCCGGTCTTTATTTGGCAAATACACAAGTGAGACAAAATATATATACAATATACATATATGTGCCATCCTTTACTTGTTGCTGCATCAATATCGTTTAGTTTAAATAAATATAAAAAAGTCCTCGTTAAAGATTGCTACAAAATGCAAAGAAGACGTTAGTAATGACGAGCGACATTAATGATAACAATAAAATAAGAAGACATAATAAGTTAATGAAAATGAAAACAACTAATTGTGATAATTAATCCTACATATTTACATGAAGCGATTAAAGGATGGTTCTACATTTATTAGTTGAATGACTCATTAATATATTAATCAAGTTAGAAGAAACGAAATGGATTTTTGGGTGAGTAATCTCAGAGTTTATACCTTAATCTCGCTCATCGAAATGACTGAAAGGCCGCAAGAACTCGTATTTAATTAGTATGTATTGATAGTGGAAGAGAGTAATGAATGACAGAGAGTAGAGAATACGCAAGTGTAATAAGCTTGTAATGTCTGTCGTGTTGTCGAAGTGAGGCAAAGGAGAGTATTTATAGGGCACGGAGAAACCAAAAACGAGCATAGATACGCTCAGACGAGCGTATATATGCTCAGAGGAGCGTATTACGCTAGACGAGGTATATATTGCTCGCAGAGGGCGTATATATGCTGAAGGAGCGTATATGCTTCTCAGAGCGTATTACGTTCGATTATTTCCTACCAAAAAATCTGATTTTCTTGATTCTTCGGTTGATGAACCTAGACACCCCTTTCGCAAAGAAATACGGTTCTAGGGGTTCTAGAAATTCGGATTATTTTGGTATTTTTAAAGTATTTCTGATTTTTTTTTTTTTTTTATTTTGATTTTTTGTAATATTGTAATTCATAGAAAATTGTAGAAAATCGGAAAAAATATCTAAAAATATTGTGTGAACTCAGAAATATTGGAATTATGGAAAAATCATATATAAATTATTATAAAAATCCTAAAACTAAATAGAAATAGAATAAATAAAAAATAAAAGAAAATATTTTTTTTGCCTCTTATTTGACCTTTGCCTCATGGTTCCAAACATTACTTCACATATTTCAAGCTTTTTACGAGTTCAACTGCGTCTTTTCAGAGTCAAACGATCGTGAAACACGGTATGTTTCATCATCGATTACTCATTTGGGGAGACACATTTAGGTGACTACAACAGTAAAATCATGTAGTCCGTAAAATGCTGAAAAAAATAGGAAATGGAAAAATCAAAATATGAATACATGCATGAGAAATTAGAATGAATTCACCATTGCAAGAGAAGAGAAAGTAAACCTAGAACGAAAATTATGTTGAGGTAATCTAGAATTAGGCAACAATGTCTTCCATTAAAGTTTGTTTCTTAATATTCGTTTATTTGATGATCAAAGGGTCTCTTTAAACAAAAGAATGTGAGTACTACGACAACAGAATAAGAAACCAAAAAAAGGGAATATAATAATAGATAGAATAATTAACAAATTGCAATTATTTAGGGTACATTAAATCAGATTTTTTTCAGGGAAAAAAACCATAAAATATCCTTCATTTTTAATTTTTTTTTAAAAAGCTGAGAAAGTGGTTTTTTTAAAAAAAAAAATTAAACGTATTTTTTTTAACTTGAATGTGATGCTAGAAAGAAACATCTTATAATTGTCAATTGAGTTTCCTTTATAAAAACCTTACTATCACGAATCAGTATTCAATTGTTACATGATTATTTTTTTCCTGGATTTCTTTTTCTTTATCTTTTTCCTTTTTTAAAAAAACGCTGTATGGAGTAGTGCATATTAGTTTTATACAATGTAACTCTCTTCTTTTTAAACAATACAAAAATGTTTTAGATTTTTTTTAATACAGACCATAAATAATAATTTATTTTTGTTGTTTAAACAATTGAACAATCTTACTGACTCAAATATGATAAATATTGCTACTGTGTTTATGATAGAGTCTTTGATTGGTTTTGCATATTGGTTTAAGATGTACATTATTTTTTTGGAATATTACTGACTCTAGCTTTGAATATTAAAAATATCAAGATAATTTATTGAGTCGTGCCAAACAATGAAGGTTGATTATACAAAACTAGATAATAGTATTTTGCTTAATAATATTACTGGCCATGAATGACTAAWTAGGCTAAAAGATGATTATCAATATGGATAAAAGTACACTGGATCATCTATCAAGATGATGGAGATATTTTTGGGGATCATGTTGTAGCCTGCTCGGGGTTGATGGGTATCAAGCACCGRCACAATGTTGTCCGCGATACTCTTCTTGACGTCTGRTATCGAWCTGGGATTACTGCTCGTAAGGAGGTAAATGTTGGGTTGACTAATGGGATCAACGGGGCTCTTCGGCCTGCGGATTTTTTGCTCTATTCTTGGGATGACGGCTTGGATGTGTGTGTTGATTTGACGGGTTCTTCTCCCTTGACGCAATCTGGGTTGTCTGACTTCGTTCCTGGTCGTATGGTGGCGGTAGCAGCTCAGCGGAAGCGGGAGAAGTATTTGGCGCATTGTAGGACAATTGGATATGGTTTCCTTCCTTTTTCCTTCTCTTCTTTGGGGGAATTAGACAAGGGTGCTGTAGCGCTTCTGAAGCGGATCCAGACGTTCTCCAGGGCCCAGGACATTGGGGCACGTGCAGCTGCTCACATCTTCAGTCGGATAGGCTTCGCTATGGCTAGAGGAGTGGGGGCCCAGATTGTATCTCGGCTCCCCTCCAACTTCTTGTAGATCACTTGTCCTTTTTGGTTGCTTGTAACGCTTACCACGTTTTGGTGTTTTATAATAATAATAATAATAATAATAATAATAATAATAATAATAATAATAATAATAATAATAATAATAATAATAATAAAACCCTAGGTTTTAAATACAATTTATTTATTCTAATTATTATGAATCAAAATGATAATTGTAAATGATAAGAACTATTTCTCTAGGCTTTTAACGTAAATGATTGAATTCATCAACTTTGGCAATTATTTGAAAGCATTAATGAACCTAAATTGGATTTTGTTTGAGAGGAATATATCTGATTTGGATTTAAAGTTTAGCATGTATACTAATCAAGAGCTGCCTTTTTTATGTGTATATTGGTGGGATTGACTGTTTGTTATTTCTTCAAGTGGCAAATGGCAATCAACTTCAATATTTTTTTATTGAAAAAAAACATAAAATTGCGTGATACCTAAATACATAAATTAAACTTACGAAGCTTCGTCTAAGCTGCAGCCTGCAGCGCTGTGTTATTTAGTCACTTCGATAAAATATGAAACAAGTCAATAAGTTTATGTAATCCATTTCTAGTGGAGTTTGATTACTATATGTTGTGAGCTTGATGGCTTATTGGTTATTGATGAGTTAGAAAGAAAAAAGTTTATGTTGTTCAGGAGATCGATGATTTGAGGCGTCAAGAATCCTCCCAACAATTTTTACTAGAACTGCACATGTGTTGGGGTAAAGGTTTTCCTTCTCCACAGGCAATGTTTGTGGCTCGATTTTATATGTATTAAGTTTGTTTCGATATTCAATGAAGGATTGATTAAGATTTAAGGGCTAAGGTTTTGATTGATTGATTCAACGAAAGATTATTTGATAGACAAATATCCCTTGGGCTGATATATCATTAGCGAGAATGCATAAGGAATCAGAATTTTTTTTAGAAGTCACAAGAATTCAGGATTAAGGAATTGGAGGCTCCTCATTGATCGTCACTTCCTTTAAATAATATAGATTTTTCTTCTATACATTCTCTCTTTTTTTTCTTCTCTTTTATAGTGGTTTTTTTTAAAAAAAAAAAACTGTAACTATCATTTAATCTATCATCTATTATTATATTTAATAATTTATTGCCTACATACTTACACGTGACAATTTACTTTTTTTTTTCTTCTATTCTTTTTTAAGTCTCCATTTTTTTCCTTCCTTTCTTTTCCCCTCCATTTTTCTTTTTCTTTTGTCTTAAAGTATATATCTTTATTTTCCCTTCAAAAAAAGTATATCTTTTTTCTTTTTTAATTTTTTTAAAAAGAAATTTTATTTATTTATTTTACTAGATAAAACATTTCATTCAAATTTTCTTTCTCTATATTATCTTTCAGTTTTTTTGACAAATTCTCCTTAATTTACATTTTTCATATGAAAAATTATAGGAATCTAGAGTTACATACACGTGAGTTTTTTTATTTTAGTTCTAAGAGATACAACACTTTATTTAATTTCTCTTTTTGCAATGTTTTTTCTTTTTAATTTCTTGATAGATTTTATATACTGTACTCTGTAGTATATTCACAAATGATGTTATTCTCCTTTAATTCCTTAAATCATTTATCTCAATTTTTTTAAACGGGTTTTCTATAGTATTTGCAAAATGACAATATTAGTCTTCTCCTTAGTTTTTTCTATTACTCCTATCAAATTTTATATACAACAAGGTTTTAAGGTTTTATTGCTTTTATACTGTTACAAGACAAAGATCTCACTTCATTTAAATTAAATATTACAATTTTAAATATTAAATAAAAAATCAATTTAAAGTTGACACGTGCGTGTGCGAGCCAAAAACAAAATACTATTCCAAAGCCAACTAACATGCTGCCATGAAAAGACGCATCCGAATTCCCCTTATAATAGCCATTAGGGGAAGGTTGCCAAATTCTCTAACCAAGTTTGTGTAATTAACTTGGTTAGAGTATTTAAATCAGTTAATTCTGTTATGCTCATAGCCRGTGTAATTAACCAGTCCATAAAACTTGTATGCCCTTGCRGGTCAAATTCTCTAACCAACTGGAATAAATAGCGACCGCAATGTCCCATTTTGCGACTACTATTCTAATTAGCGATAGTAGTTTCCCATTTTGCGACTGAGAAATCCTATTTAGCGACCGATTATTGGAGGTGGCTGAATTCTTTTTTTTTTTAAGCTCTGATTTTTTTGGGGGCCAATTGATGAGTCACTTGACTCATCACCATGACAGGTACTGGATCCGCCACTATTTTTCTACACTACTAACTTAACGGTTTGACCCCTACCTCTTAAACGGTTTGACTAACAAAAGTCCTAAAATGTGTTTAAGCCCCACCTCTTAAGGTTTGACTAACAAAAGTTGATCATTCCGTCAATCTATTTCTAATATTACCTTTTCTATCATATTCCTCTCTTCCCCTACCAATGGCCACCAAACCCACCACCAACCTCACCATTGCGGCCCACTATTAAACACTAGTCCAAACAATTTTAAAAAGTGCAACAAGAGCAATAGCAACAAATTCTACCCATCTATCTATACCTAGTCTATAAAAACAAGCCCTTATATACCTGAGTGGKTCCCTCTCTTTTATTTTTTCTTAGTCTCATCTTCTTCCTGGAAAGCTTGTCGCGTGCCTATCAAAAGTACCTATTAGAACTAACCTGCAGCTAGTGGTAACAGGATCGTATCCACGAAGAAGCAACAACTATTGATTAACTGAATCAAAGCATGTAAACTAARGAGAGAAAACTTAGTTTGTGTTGTATCGAATTAAGACTAACAATAACGACGAACAATGAAGAATAAACTATATGATTAACGAATCTAGGGCTATGGTTCACTATAGCAGTAATTAACAGCAATTCGACATCAACAATTCATAACAAGGCATAATCAAAACASGGTCAAAGCTCTCTCGAATCAATTGAACCATAGAACTACTCCTAACCGTATCTCTCGACCTAGGAAAGTCTCGTTCTACCTATTGACGTTGATCTTGTGCTGAGTCTCAATCGCTAGATCTAGAGACTTGTGACTAATCAAATTAAACAATGACAGCTGACCGTGCAACGCTGTGTAACAAAACTAGTTAAGGATAACAACAAACCTAGTAATGACAACAACAATAAAATCACACAATGCACAATAAGCGAACCCACTAAACCAAAAAAATCAACAAATTTAATTGATTTTTTTAATCACAATTTGTGTTTAATTGATTTAATGTGTTGTTTTGGGAATATACTATTCCGTAGAATTTTTTAGGAAAAAAAACTATTTCATTAATAACAAGTCATARAACATCTACAACAGATATCAAAAACATTAAATACAATGAAAATTGAACCTAATAATAATTCTAATTCAATAAAACTATAATTGCTCGTAAAATCTGACATTGAGAAATACCCTCGTCTCATGAATCGTTGTCCTCTGCAACCTTCTAAAGGGGTCTTGTGATCTATGATAGATCTTGATTTGAATAATACATGATTCAACAAATTGTACGAATTAATTTGATGTCTGATTCAACGCCACACAAATTGTCATCAACAAAGTAGATCTTCTGACGACAACAAAAAGAAAACGAACTCTAATTCCCAAAAAGGGAAACAAACCCTAATTCCCACAAAATCCATGTGATGCATGATTTGACAAATGAAAATTTGTGAGTTTAAAATTTTGATAGAATATAATTAAAAAAAATTATGTTGTACATTACAAAAATAAATTTTTTTTAGTAATTGTGAAAATGGGAAATTAATTAATTTATTTTTTACAAAAAGGATAAATTTCATTCATAATAACCCATACAACATCTATTTTGGATATGCACACATGAATCAAGAAGATCTAAAATATGGAAACTAATTTCACAACCAATACAAKTAAATAAAATCATACTCGAGCTCAATTCTTGGAGCATGAAATAATCAATAATGAAATTCCTCTTTAACTTCGATGTCTATGCATCTTTACGGGTGGAGATCTTCACAACTTCTACTATAGTTGTCATTAATGGAGAATTTGTACCATATATTATTATTATTTCTTCTACAACAATCATCAATTTTTTCACTTCTTCAAACCTACAAAKAAAAACAAAACCACAAATCTGCCATAGAAGCAGAACAAATAAAACCCAAAAAAGAAGACTGATAACTCCCCTAACGGGTGAGTCACTTATTGATAAAAAAAAAACTACTAAAAACTACATAAACGATTAACTAACACGGGAAACTCACTTATTGACCAAATGAGAAATTTGTTAAGTAGATTATTTATTAGCTCTTTAACCTCATTTAATAAGGTGTGGAATAGTAATTAATAAATTTGCGGAAAAATAAATAATTAAAGGAAGCTTTTTTATTTTTATTTAAAAAATAGAAAATCATGTCATAAGTAGTTTAGGGGGCCATGGAAATTTTTGCATGAAAATTTGACACGTATACAATGATTATGTCAACAACGATTATTTTAGTTATAGTTATAGATACCTGACATGTGGCTTCAAATGTAGAAAATCTAAAGAAATGTTAGCAAAGGTTAGTCAAACCATTAAGAGGTAGTGGTCAACCACATTTTAGGTCTRATAAGGTACTCCCTCCATTCCTAAATGTTCTACTACATTTTAATCATATCTTCAACTATAAATTAGCAAAAATTATTTTAAAAATTAGATATTCTTGTTACTCATTGAGATGAATCAAACAAGACTTTATATGACTATATTTTGACTTATATGTTAGGAGAAATTTAGAAGATTCTCTCATGTAATGAATAGTGTCAAGATTCTAACTATATACAACATTTAGAAACGGATGGAGTAGTTGTTTTGGAAAGAAAAAAAACACTTATAAGGTAAGTAGTTAGAAAAAGTGAACTTATTAGGTTGTAGTTAAAATTTTTGCCTATTTTATTAGAACTAATATCAAATAGCTTAGAATTGACAACAAAGTTAATAAGAAACTTCATCTATCATTGAATTCATCCTCCAGGAACTACGCTCAAGTAAGATTTTATTTAGTTGTATTGGATGTAAAATCTATTTCCATATTTTAGATATTCTTGATTCATGTATACATATCTAGTACAAATATCGTATGACTAATTATGAATGAAATTCATCATTCCTGTAAAATAATAATAATAATAATAATAATAATAATAATAAATCATATTTTTTTAAAAATAAAATTACATAAATATAATAGAAATAAAATCTCCTAGCTTTTTATACACGAAATGTGTGCGGTTTTCTTTCATACGAACAACTATTCTACAAATTTCGGCGTTGTACACTTGTACGCCTAAGAGTGCATTGTGGACTTTATTGTTGTTATGAAATAGTAACATAATGTGCTTACAGAGATGAATAAAATGAAGTTATTAAGTTAAATATCTACAAAACTAATATAACAACATTTAATAAGTTTATGTGAATTTCTTGAAAAGTGATGCACACTCATCGGACCAACCGACTTCAAATAATATGTAATCAACTTTGTGAAAGTAGAGTGCATTTAAGGCCATATTGGGTCATTTTAGAAACTGAGAGTATGCTTTCAACCCAAAAACCGTCACTATTTTGTTAAAAATTTCTCTTTTCCATTAGACTACAAATTATGAAAAATTTAATAAAACTAGTTGAACAACAAATATCTAATCAAAAAATTTTGGATTAATAACTAAGTATAATTGACAAACCTGTTGAAGCATGCTTGATATTTCATTCGCCATACATCGTAAAATGTGTTGAGCATGGTCATGCATTAAAGTTACTCCCAACTCAGCACTCTTATGAGCAATAATGAATCGAAGTATGAATCTATAAAAGATGGATGTTTTATTAGTGATGTTAATAATAATCACTACTGAATTTAAGTAATGTCAAAGAGCTAAAACCTGAGAATAGTATCAACAATTTTTAGATTGCATTGTACACATTCACGAACTGTGTGAATAATAACAACCTTTCTTAAACTACGAAAGTATGTCTTATATATGATCTCATCTATCGGTGTCTCGATACACTTCACATGTGCAACCAAACGACAATATTGTACCTACAATGGAAAATGAAAAAATACATACAAACACAAAGAATCATTTTGTTTTACCGTGATTAATAAATTGTTAATTTTATTGAAATATGAATTGATATCTTTTAATAACAAACCCCCTAACTATAAAAATGAGACATCATACAATTATTTTAAGTTCATATGAGAACCCTTCTTATGGTAAAATTTATGAGAATTTTGATCATAATCATCCATTATAACCCCAAAATAGTCCTAACTATCGATCATTATTCTTTTAAATTGCTTTAATTTCCCTCATCAAATCTTTCTCTCTCTTCCCTCATGAACTGCGCCAACCCCCCCCCCCCCTTCGGTGACACCAAGGCAAACCCCAACCACCATGGCTGGTCACTCTGCACCAGGCCTTTCTCTCTCTTCAGTATGGCCCCGAATAAGTCAGTTTTTTGTTTTTAATATTRTCAGATAATTTTTTTTGGGTATTAGAGCCACAAGAACAGGTAGGCTTGTTAATAGGGCGGGGCGGATGTTGCCTTTCCCATCCCCATCTCCTTTTTTCACCCCATCCCCATCTCCATGGCGGGTCCGAAAAGTTTCCCCATGCCCGCCCCACTAAATACATGTATAAAACCATCCTCGCCCCACCACCCACATGGATATCCACCTCCAACAAATCCCCACCAAATCCCCACTTAAAAGCCGTCAAAAATTACTTATGTATTGTTTAATGTTTTAAATACTAAAAAATATAATRCAAATAAAAAATTAATCAAAAAAGACTTTCAAGAAGTAATTTTTAATTTTTTATATTTAGATAATATTTTTGTTTTATTTTCTTTCTTTTCTATTTATTTAAGTAAGATTTCTATATTTACTTTTTGTTTAAATAAGATAGTCCATAGATTTTTTTTTATTAAAGTATTGATTCCAAAGCGTTTATTTCATTCACCATAAATATACATGAATTTGTATTCCACATGCTAGCAAAATTAYAATTTTTATAAATTCACTATGAATCATTATGTGATGTTTTTAAGATAATGATTCTTAGTTGTCAATTTCTTTCCAAACAAATTTCGACAACTGGCGTTAAAATAAACTAGCATAACAAAACAAACAAAAGTTATAAATTTTCGAACTATAATTGATTAATAAAAAAACAAAGTGTAAGTGTAAGTAATTATAAACAACAAACATAAACTTTATTAAATTAATTATGTGGTGAAAAATTAATATGGTTACACCTATCAAAATTATCCACTTGAATGTACTATGTTGAAGCAATAAACCTTTCTTCCTCCAATCTACTTTTGAAGAAGTCTATATCTTTTGAAAAAATTATACATCGAATGATTTTTCCCTATAAAATTATGAGAAATAATTAGAATTATGTCATATGGAATATAATGAAGTGAATGAGACATAAATACGTGACATATTCGAAACTAGAAGAAATTTGATATTAAAAGAAATTTAATATTGAAAAGAATAACAACAACTAAACTAGCTATCGAATAGTCAAATTCATTTTTGGTGAATTGAAACAATTGTGATCTATATCTAAATCTAAATACTAGTTAAGCAAAAAACGGTTGATGTCATCAATGCTTAAGTGAAAGAGTCTCATTAAAAAATTCTCGCCGAACGCAATAATAATGAACTCATAAATAAAATTTTAATTTAAAACTATATACAGAGTATTAAAATAATTAATCTAAATACTAAAAATATATCTAAAATAAAAAATACAAATCTAAATCTATGTAATAATAACAATAACTATATCCTATGAAATATATATCATTATTTTTTAAAATTATATTAATGTATCATATCTCACCACTTGATTAGTTCCCTACGATTGCACATTTTATTAAATTTATTTTAAAGACTATTTTATTATTAAAAATGGGTAAATATTATTCATGTTAATGATAGATAAGTTTTTTGACGAGAAGAATAAGGATTTCATTAATAAGAAATAGTCAAAAGACCCTTACAATAATCAATAGAAGAGAAAACAAAATTTTCAACAAAAATACGAACCACCTTAAAACTAGTTACATCGCAGATTTGATTTAAAATAGCCTTAATAAAAATCTTCATCCGAAGCAATACAATCTGTGAGTTTGCTCTGATTCGACATAACGTCCGRTGATGCGTAGTTGTTTTGGTGAACATACTTTTGTGATTTTCTGAATTCCTTCCGAGATCGTTAAACCCTAAATCAGATCACCATTCTTCAAGAAACAAAAACAAAAACGAAACCCTAGATAATCAGATCCTCCATAAGGGAAGACAAGAAAACTACAATCCAAACTCTCACAAAAGGAGATAATAATAAACCTAAAAATTGGGGATAATACTCTCATAAAGAGATAGAAAAACCCAAAAATTGGGGATAAAACTCTCATAAAGAGATCMAAAAAAGGATTATTCATGAACAAACTAACAAAAAAAAAGAAGTAGGGAGACGAATTGAGGCTTACCACCATCAAAGAAATGATGGTAGCCCCGACGAACACAAAAGAAATTAGGGTTTTGGAGGAGAGGTTTTTTTAGAGAGAGAAAACGGGGTATGACCTAAATTAATTTTTAGTTAATGATAGATAAGTTGTTAATTGATTGTTAAAGAATTGAATAAGTTATATTAATCTAATATCACATATTCATTAAAAAAAAGGCAAAATTGGTCTCAACACTTTAAACTATTGCCTAAGTGCACCTAGTACCATGAACTTCATGTAGTTCCTAAAACACCACAAACTATTGTATTGTTTGCAGCGTGCACTTTTTCTCAACTTTTCGATAATTCACCGAAAAACGATGATGTTTTAAAAAAATAAAAAAATGCTTAAAAGTTATGTGACTTTTTTGGTTAATTAGAATTTTTTGGGAAAAAATCACCATTTTTTTTAGTAATCGCACGCATTGCACCCAACACGTTAGTTTGTGGTGTTTTAGCAACTACAGTAAGAGAAGTTCATGGTGTTGAGCGCATGCACCTAAGCAATAATTTTGAGTGTTGAGGTCAAATTTGCKTYTAAAAATAATGAAATAAAATATATAAATAAATATCTAGGTTATATATAAAGTGATCGATAACTATTGTGATTACCTTTTTGCCCCCAAGGATACTATTAAAAAATTAGAAAATAAAATAACTAA
>SNQN01002996.1:43782-66321 GCA_008642245.1 Bassia scoparia
CTAACAACTTAATAACATCTAGATCTTAAAACAAAAATAAGAAAATATATCTTATCCAAAAACTTTTAAAAAATTAAATAACTAAATATAAAAACAGTAAATAAAAAAGAATATATCTAACAAATTTATAACATCTAGATCTAAAACAAAAATAAAAAATATCGGGACTTTTCCCCATATACTCTTGAGTTTTAGCCTAATAACTTATATAACCCCGTTTTTTTAGAAACAGCTCATATACCCCTCACTTTAAAGAAAATAGCCCAAATACCCTTATTATGGATGGAAAAGCTAACAGTGTTAGTTTTTGACATAATTAGCCCCTAATTTAACTAATTACACATCAATTCATTCTCTCTCCTAAATAWTAAACCTCTATGTTCACGGTTCACCCCTCCTCCCTCCCCTTATTCCCAGCTCAACCAAAACCACTCGCAGCRACCGCCTCACAACCACCCATAACCATCTGCGAAGTCCAGCGAGTGAGTCAACTCCGACAGCGAAGTTCGACGAGAAGGCAAATGGCGACGGCAACATACCCACCACCACCTCCATTCTACAAGCTCTACAAAGACTGCTCTCAAAACCCTAATTTCGCCCCCGAACCTCCTCCTCTCATTCAAGGCACTTACCTTTGCTATGGCGCCACTTTCACCGTCTGCACCCTTTCTCTCTCTTCTTTGCTTTTCACCAGGATCTTCTCCAATTCCCTCAGTTTCTTTAATTCTTGTTTTTGCGTTTGACAAATAATCAAGCTAATTTTTATTTCATAGATTCAAATGGCACACTGATGATGTGTTTCCCAGTTTGGAAGATCAAGGTGTTTGACAGCTGTACCCTAAAGGCCCTAATATAGATATGTCATTTCATTTTGAAAGTTTGATTTCCATTGCTACAATGTCTCGAATTTTGTTTAATGTTAACTTTGATTATACTTGATTCTTTGATTTCAATTGCTGCATTGTGTCAAATTATGCGATTATTTTGATGTATTGCCCAATGGGCTACAGGTGGTTCTGGGTGGTTGTGAGGCGGTGGCTGCGAGTGGTTTTGGCTGAGCTAGGAAGAAGGGGATGGAGGGAGGAGGGGTGAACTGTGAACATAGAGGTTTATTATTTAGGAGAGAGAATGAATTGATGTGTAATTAGTTAAATTAGGGGTTAATTATGTCAAAAACTAACATCGTTAGCTTTTCCATCCATAGTAAGGGTATTTGGGCTATTTTCTTTAAAGTGGGCTAAAACTCAGGGGTATAAATATAGCAATAATAATATATAATATAAAATAATTAACCATAAATATAAATAATACATAAATATCAAATATAAAATAACAAATAAATAATAATATATACCCATAATAATAATTACATATAAAATAAAGAAAAAAAAAACTAAATTGCAAATAAAATAAACATCCAGAATCATATTATAAAAATAAAAAACAAACAAACGGTGTTGGAGCTAAATAATACACTATATACAATAACTTATACAAATAATTAACATACAATTAAATTACAAAATATACAATATAATAATATACAATTATTAAAACAATTATAATACACTATAGAATGCCAATAATAAATATACAATAATATATACATATATATTTACAATTCTATACGCACAATTAAGCCCTAAGTTAATCCTATTCCTACGTCTATCCATAAATAAAGCATATCTGCAGAATATAAGAATCCATCCAACCACCAATCTACAACACTCCATAACATCCCAAAAAAAATAATGGGCCAAAAATCGTCCTAAGAACAAGACCTAAAAAATAAAAAATAATTTCACCTAATACCCTATATCAAACTCCTAATCTATTCACATTTTATTTTCGCCAACTTTCAAGAATCATCTGTCAAAATTATACTTTCCCAATCACTATTCAATTTGTACATTGATGCACCAAGACCCAAACTAGTTTAAAACACTACTAGCACTGATACCACCTCCCATTTCCATAAACCCTAACTCCTGCCCCATAGTTTTCTTGTCCTGAAACACTCCATACAATCAAATGAGTTAAAAAAAAACAAAAAGATCCCTAACATCAAAGCCTACTCATAACCTCCTTAGACCGCGTTCTCCCCTACCTTTCCTCATTGCATCCAAAATACTCCTTATCAACTTCTAAAACCACACATTAATCCATTAATTTTAAAAACCTAACACTTCCCGTATTGTCGACAATCTAGCTTGAAGTTAACATATCATTAACCCATCAATGATTCTTCTCCACTAAAGGCTCCCAACGAACCACCTCAATCACATCTTAACATGCCACTTAGGTACATTCCACCGTTCATTACTATATAATATAACGATCCTAACCACTTTTTGTAAATGCCTCTAAGAGAACACAGTTTTTGCAACTCATCCTAAAACACTCTACAGTCCTCTTGCACCCAACCACATAAGTTTGAACTGCTCCCTTGATTTCATTTAAATCTTCCAACAACTTAGAATAATCCAAATGTTTATTAATGAGCAAACTTTTAAAAAATTGTCTTCCCCCTTAGATGCAAACCTCTACCTTGCTTGAACTCGATTTCTCAAAGCACAAACCTCAACAATTTTGTTGGACATTCAAATCACCCAAATCCAATAATTCTCAAAATTATCGATGAATATCATCCTCTGATACCACTTTCTGTAATCATCAAAAAAACTCTAACAAAATCCCTCCCATTGTGGTCGCCCAAAAACCTTTACTGATTGCATTTCGCCAAAAAGTCAACCCCAAATATTTGTCGTAGGATTCCCCCTCGTCCACGATTATATAATATAATCTCCTAATGAAAACATGAATCCTAAACCTCTAGAAAAATAAAATGTCAAACATAAGAAAGAAACTGTGTTGAATAAAACTAAAGCTTGACAAAATTAAATGAAGAAAACGAAATCATCGATTAAATAGACATATAAGATCAAACTACAAACTTTCCACAAGAGAAGATATACTCAACACAATGAATATAAAACACACTATACCAAAGGATAACTACCTACGATCAACCATCTAAACTAAGCTACCACTATACTCGCTCTAAGCCACCGCTAAGAAACATAAAATGAACTAGAAAGTTTCATGATGAGTATTTATCTATCTAGCTTGGCCATTGATAGCTCAATGTAAGATGTCAAGTGCAGTTACTCCTACGCAATTATTTATTTCCCCGCTACATTTCAATGTTAATTCTTCCGTCTCCCTTCCAATCTCCCATCGCTTCAGCTCCACTGCCTTTCATATTGATGTTCTAAAGCACCTCCTACAATCTCTTCAATTTATGTCAACTTATGATACTCAAAAGTCGAGTATGCTTTCTCTTAACCATTCATCTCTTAATCGTGTAGGCAAACTCTCGGTCAATTGCTAATTGCAACAAAGTCAAACCAATGTTTTTATCATAACAAACAAAAAAATAAAAATTCAAACCTCAAAATTTAAACCTAACAGAAACCTAACAACCCAAGAAAAACTCCTCAGGCCCAAACCTTAGCTATCAATCAACACCATCACCTACATTCACCTTCCATTAAAGAATCAATTCAACTTATATAAACCATTTTAATACCCTACATCCCTACCTAAACCCGATATAAACACCCAACACACAACAATAAATCCTACCAACAACCCCAAAAAGCAATTCACTACACCAGCACGTTTTTACACAAAAACCCTAAAAAAAAAAATTTAATTTAAATAATACCTATTTAACTTTTTTCTAAAAATTAATTTCTAAGCATTTTCTCCAATTTTCGAATTTCAACAATTTTAGTAAATTTCCATAGTAACAAAATTATGAACAACAATTCCAAAATCTCACAATTCCACAAACAACGCACTATGTTTACAAGAATTTTATGAACTATTTCCATAATTTTGAGTATAGAAAAATATATGAATCCTAACAAAAAACGCTGCACCGCAACAACCCAACAGCGCTAATTGGCCCTCAAGCACACTATATCTCCCCACAATACCAGTATGGCAAAATTTCCGACAAAAAAATCCAAATATATTTATTCCATTTAAATTCCAACTCCAAAAAAGCAAAACGAACCCAAAATCACAATATCCAATTCCCCCAATTTACCAATTTCCCAATATTTAGATAATTACGCCAATTTGCTATCATCCATTCTCCTTTGCTTGCATATAAATATAGGCCACCCCCCCTCATGAGATCACGCCTCATTCACTTCCAAACGCTCTCTCTCACATTCTCTCCCCCTCTTAAACACATCAACCTCACCACCTTGCATTCAAATCTATATATATATCTATACATTCAAAAGCATCAAAAATAACCTAAAAGCATTCCCAAACACATCAAAACATTTCAAAAACACCAACACCATCATCATCCACTCATATGAGATTTCTGACCAACTTTGATCGTCTGTTATTTGAGTCTCATTGTTTTTCTCGTTCACGATTCCAGCCTCCCTACAACTCTCATTCATTACACCTTCAAGTAATTTGAGCGCCAAATCTCAACTCAAAAACACCTTGCATCCTTAACAACTCACCTCCTATGCAAATTAGCATAATATTATAAACAACCTACACATGAATAAAATCAACTATAGCACAACAACTTCTGAATCTTAGCTCAAACCCCGCACAACTATATCTAAAACAACCCAAATGCCATCTCACCCAATAAAACTAACATACAAATCTTACCCCCCTAATACGACGAACACACATTGACACAAAACAACAAATTCCTTGTCAAACCATTCTGTTAAGCAACCCACCATAAATTTGCAGCTAGCACGTTAAACGAAATTTTTTTCTTTCGACAAGACTCCACATTATAATACCGATAGAAAACTAGACCGCGTCTGCACTACTTCACCCTTACCCCTTTCCCTAATCAACCTTGCAACTACCAACATAGCCGTCCCTACTATCAATATAGCAAGATAAAACGTTCCGCAACTCCCATAAAAGCGTGAGACTTCCTCTCTCTTCGATATAAAAATACAACTCCGCATCTCACAACAAAACGAATCAATTCTATAAAATTGATCATAAACTAATTTACCCCCTAGAGCAGAAGATCACCCAGACCGCCGCAATGCCCTGCCCGACAATATTTCTAATAATAATTACACCAGCTGATATCACTCCACAATCATTATTTATTATCTACCAAGATTAAACAAACAAGAGGATAATATATAATCTACCCGAAAAACCATCCACTCCGAAACACCAAGATAACCAATCAAACATCAAAACCTCAAAAACCAAATCCCAAACCCATCAAAATGCCTTAACATTAAACAAATCACAGAAAAAAAAATCTATGACATCCAGTCACATGCAACAACAACATTATTATCCATCAGCCAACCACCTCATACAGCATACCTCCAAAAAGCCAAGCAAACTCAGTTAATCAAAACACCCAAATCCTTAAACAATTACTGTCCCACATAAAATTCAAACCCTCGTATGAAATTCTCAAAAACATCATGACCTCAGCTCATCTACCTAAACAAGCTTTCACAAATCCCAATTCAAAAGAAAAAACATAAAACACCCAAACTTCCCTAAATAAAATCACCCAAACCCATAGATGTCCCTATTAATCCCACACATCTTCCCCAATTCCCATTCTAAAAAATATTCCTAATGCCCCAACCCACCTGCATTTTTATTACAAAAACATCCCAGCAATGGAAAATAAAACCCCCCAATGCTGCCCACCATAAAAAATCTCGATTACAAAAATCTCAAGCAAACCCTTATAAGCAAAATTTCACCCAATACTACAAACCGTCAATACCGAGTAAACAGGTCACCACCAAGCACTAGATAGTTTCTAAACTCTAACTGTAATACAAGCACCACATTACTATTAAACTCACACTCAGAGCTTTGAGTCTATACTTAAGTACAACCCAAGTACCAAAAAAATACTAATTAAGAAACCCAAGAACTTCTCAACTATCCATAACTACTGACACCACACAATACATCCAAAATTCCCAGCCATGCACAACACTTGTAGTACAGAAAAAACCTACCATCCATAACAAACACAAAGTTATCCCCTAAAAAAAACAAAATTCATCAGCAAAACAAAATATCAATTCTAAGCTTCCGACAAAAGATGATTAAATCATAATAAACCACTTTCATAATCAGAACATACCCATAAAAAGAACAAAGGAAAATGATCCCCTATCCAAACCCACTAGATCAAACAGCTCGAAGCACTCCATTAATCAAGAATACTAAAATAGAAACCATGACTATTGAAAAAATAGTAAAACCTAAGACTCACCAATCATTTCCACCAAAAATCCAACCTACGTATCATATCCTTCTAATATCCATGAAAGACAACAGCTACGTAATAACACCTAATATCTATAGAAGAAACCCATACTGCAAATACTTCACCACATATAAAACCCCCGCTAGCTAAATATATCAATAAACATCCCCAATTTTTAAAGCAAGAACACCCTGTCATGACCCATATAATCATTGTCCTCTCTGCCTAACCCGCTCAAATTGCTTTGAGTGGACTGTCCCACCCAAAAACATCTACTATTGAACAACACTCCAATATAGTAACTTCGTTTCCCTCAACTTTGATGGCATGAACCCTAGTAGAAGACAATACTACCAGTGCCATCACCACGGTTATAGAGTATCACATCAAGGCCCATTGGTTCTTTGCCTCAATGCAGAATCCTCTTCAAAGGTAAAAACAGTTCAATCACACATAAAGGAAATCCGTGCTAGTAAAACAAACTTATAGTGCTCATGTACCTAGTACAAAAGTTGCAAACAACTTGTAAATGTCCGAACAACAACAAATGCCTAAGCACTAACTGACTGCATACCTTCCACTTTGCACCAATAAGGATTATTAACACGCAATCCTCAAAGCTCCAAAAAGAAAAATTTTAGAAATACCATCTGTTCACACTCCCTAAAATCCCAATATCTAAGAATGATTAAACCTTGGGCTTACCTAGTATCAAACATCCTTTAATTCCACTATAACTTACAATTCAACTTCTCTGGAAATCAATAAAATAACCACAAAATTCACCACATCTTCATAACATAAAGCCTCTAGAATAAAGACCCAAATGAATAAAATCTTAAAACTAAAAAAACTTCAGATTCTCCAACTCATTCCCTTCCATATTCGCCACCTATAATAACTATCCTACACCACTTGACCTTAACTATTAAAGAATATAACATCAAATCGCCATCTTACCAAAGAAAATCTTACCGTTTACAACACACAACCAACTTTATTCCTTTTTTAACAAGGCTATTTTAACTCTAAAACTACAAGAGTATCATTAAGATCCAACTCTTATCCCTTCAAATTTCAAACCACCGATATTAGAATACAATATCACCTCACATCCTACCTTTCAAACCTTCAAATCTTACTCAGACAAGAAATATCTTATAGCTGATCGTTTGCCCAAATAACTCCAAACCCAAAAAAACAATAGCAAACCAAAATGTAAATGAAAATCACCTCAAGAATTTACACCTTCACCTAATGCTATCAAAGCATCTCAGGTAACCTCTACCACTGAACGCACTAATTAAAAATTGCAAAAACCCTATCAATCTGAAAAAACCCAGCTCCCCTAAGCTTATAACCAAGTGTAAACCGCCTATATTAATTCCTTTTAAACCACAACACATCTAATCCACATCGTTATTCATCAATCATGGCCACCAACATCACAAAATAAACCACATAAATCCCCACTAATACACCAGCATCATTATATAAACTCTAAAACCATAACCCTCCAAAACTCCTCTCTCTTTGAAATCACTAATAGATCCCTCCATTTTTATTTCCACTTCCATTTCTTTTTCATAGTTCCAAACCAATCTAAAAAAAACTTAAAGTTACCTACTTATTACTCTAACATTAATAATTACTCATTCTAAAAGTCAACTTCATACTTTACAAACTATTCGCCCAAAAATTAGTTTCCAAAAAAATTATCTCACACATTTACTCTTTAACAACTAGTCCAACTATTATCAACTCAATCAATCTAAACATCTGCCAAATGATGAACATCTAATAAAAAAACGAAGAAGAATTAAAAAAAAAGCAACATTCCATTAGAATAACAAATTAGTTAACCATTACCAAAATAAAATTAATACCACAACAACAGAATATTGCCAAATAAAACAATCCACCTCTATTCCACGATATAGATAAAAAAACAATTAACAAAACCCAGAACAATTCCCCAAATTTTGACCTTCACCCTGTTAAAAGACTAATAGAAAATTTGAAAAAAAACATCTCCCACCTCACTGTCACAGTATCAAACACCACATCCAGAAAAATATCATCAATTAGAATCACCCTCCAGTTTCAACCACACCAGAATCACCAAATAATCCACAACCTTCCCTCACACACTTATATTGGAACCAATTTAACCAAATTTTTAAAAAACACCCCTCCTCAATATATGATCACCCTAAACTATTTTAACACCTCCTGAAAAACCATTAGCACTATCACAACACATCCTACCACATAAATCACAACAGCAGCCCTGACTAACTGTTGGAGTAGCAACAAGAGATACAGACGACCAACCAGAAAAAAAATCGAATTCTAAAAAAAAATTCCAGAAAAAATAATTAAATAAACAACAACATATAAACACAAACTCTTAGGACTCATGAAAAACTCTCCTAAGCCCAAGCCCAAAATTGCTAAATCTAGTTCAATCCCCTGTCAACTTACCATTCATTTTGTTTATTAATTACACTTAAACAATCTCTTTCAATAATTTTAAAATTAGCTAATAATTGTTAGTAATCCCTACTTATGTACTTCATATTTAATTTTTTTTTTACTTTTTAATCTATCATAGTTTTCTTTTTTAGTTGCAAATTTGTTTAATCATTTCA
This sequence comes from Bassia scoparia, assembly GCA_008642245.1. Lineage (NCBI taxonomy): Eukaryota > Viridiplantae > Streptophyta > Magnoliopsida > Caryophyllales > Amaranthaceae > Bassia > Bassia scoparia. The sequence goes on from SNQN01002996.1 coordinate 52,747, forward strand.
ACCTTATTATGATACATAGATTAATCACTAATATGTGTCGAAAAATTCAGACAAATTGTTGCATTTAATAGTTCAATTTAATTACAGTTAAAGTAGTGTACTTTTATATCGATCTAAAAGTATGAAAACTCAGAGAAATCTAAATCATTGACATTCATTTTTCTAATGTAATTTGATTAAATGTAACATGATTGCATCGTAAACTTTATATGTTTTGATTATCATTTTTTTAAAACAAAAACAAATTATCCGAGCAGCAATCTTTATCCGAATAACGTAACGCTATTTCCCCCCAATTAGAATCCTTCTCCACTGAGATACCCTGAGTATCTCTCCCTTCCGAAATTCCTCTTAGTCCCATCCTTACACTAGCACATTATCAGACACCATCAAACAAACTTCCTATCAACCACACACCCTCTCTTCTCAAAATAGATTGGCATTAAAATCTTCGTAATACCCACCCCACCATAATCCGAGCATAAACAATCTCCCCATTAGTAGCCTTATTCAAATCCACACACTCATTTCCAACAATACCACCAAGCTTAAACAAACAAGTATCAACCCAATATGATGTCCAACAAGTAACAATAAAAGTTAACATTCCTCCCTCATACTCCAATTAGATCCCAAATCCACACAGTTTATTAAAAATTGAGGACACCATTGTTTAAAATTTTCAAACAATCTCAAAAGAACAGTAAAGTGGATAGATACCCTCCCTACCCATCAAACAAGCTATCAATCCCAACTTCACCTAAATCTAAAAAAAAAAAACCATACAAAGAAATGAGATTTCCCCTAAAACAAAGCAAATAAGCAGAATAATAAGCACCACTCTCCCTCAATCTCATAGCACAACTCGGAAATAGATTACAAAACCCATTACAATAGCAACCTACAATAAAAAAGAAACTCCATATACACTCAGTTTTACAAACAAGTTATAATCGCTTTAGTGCCCTATTTTTATCTAAAATCACTTCACTGATTTTATCACTAAGTGTTAACCAACCACTAACCCCATCATCACCCTCTCCCCCCATACCCCTACGACACTCCACCACCTCAAATAACCCAACCACACCCTATCTCACCCGCCAAAAACTAACCAGCCAAAACCCCACCTCCCATCCTACACCAACCACTCAAACAACCGCGAAAAACCAACATAATCAAGCCACAACATTGACCACATTCAATCAACACGAAGCAACCCACAATTTACCCACTTTCGCAACCAAACTACTTGAAGGAAATGCAATCAACATTCATTTCATCTATTGAACAAAATCCAATTAATAATTTAAAATCAAATGTGAAAAATCAGAGTTTCAGAAAACTAATTTAAAACCATACTACAATTCAACATAATAATTAATTTCAAAACAAATTTCAATAAAATACAAAGAATTTACTAATTAACCAATCATGCAAAACACTCCACAATCTGACTGACTCCTTTTCCGCACGTATATTCACTGTGCCGCAATTGCGTGCTTTATTCGCACTTTGGTACGATGTAATCTGGTCTGCGCAACATTTATAACTCCGATCATTGAATGTGGCTGCTTGGAGCTTGGCAGATCTGTTATGTAGCTGCTTGAAGTGTTTTCAGTATATAAAATAGACTAGAGAAACGAAAAGTGTTGCTATTATATTAACCAACTTAAATAAAAACAACTTAATCCTGACGATAAAGGAAATCAAACGAGAGTCAGACATAAATAGAAAACTATGCACCACATTGAAAATAACAAAATTCTTTTTATCTTACTAAAACAAACCAACGAAACTTGTCTATTGCAAGTTATGCTATGCTTATGAATAAATAATTCCCTTCATTTTATATCAAACCGTCTATTATACATCAATTATTAAGAGATAAATTAAAAACAAACACTAAATACTTAATCCAATAAAAAATAAACTATACAATAGAAATACAATAAAATACTTAAAGTGTACTTATATTTTCGAGCTAATACCATAAAAACTTCGGATTACAAAATTATCTGTCATAGAACATCACTAATTATGTTGTAAAACATATGTCATTATCTATAATTACTTCGACAAACACATTTAATGGATTGATTTGACTTTGTTGGTCATATATATCATTTTTACCTTTTTTTAAACCCCACACAATATCTATAAACATATTTTACTAAAAAAACAATAAGTTCACATGCATAAATTAAAGATATCAATCCTATATTAATAATTAATATAATAGAATTATTAAAAGACTACTAGTTATCTATCATATTTAATTATTATTATTCATCAACATTTTATAAAAATTTAAATATATGAAGGCACCGCAAGAAATAGTTATCAAATCAATACGGGTGGTGTTATTATTTTATATAATTTTAAAAAATATACTGCTTGATTTGGTAGAAAAAATAATTCACGTGCCAAGTGCTACCTATATGCTTAAACACCTTAAAATAGAAATTAATGAGAATATAAACTAATCACTATATACTCACAGATGTATAAATTTCTGCCACTGATAAATAACATTGTGTTTACCACTGAAACTGAAGTAACAGCAAACTAACTAAAATAAATATGCATAATAACATAACAATAATCTTAAGTAACAATCAAGCACACCCTGAATAAACAATCTCCTATTATTCGAAATACATACAATTTGAAAAATCATAACATCAACTAAAAATTTAGAAATTATTATGTAACATCTTATTAACAACAAGAGATAAAGTGACATAGGTCGAACATTATATAAAATGCAAAAAAATAGTAGATATATAAATTAGCATAATATAATATTCATTATATATCCACAGACACAATCAATGCAGAAAAGTTTTTTTTTGGTGGGTGTCGGGAGTTAGAATGATTACATAAAAAATTAAAAGTAATACAACCAACCCATACTAAAAGATTTTGTCAAATTAAAATCACATAACATATAAAACTCCTTACATATGTTGTTATAATCAACCTAACTAACATTACATAAGATCGACAAAACCATACAATATACAAACACAAAATATTATGAATTTTTAAAAATTTTGAAAATAACAAAATTATATCCAAATCTAAATATGTGAAAATAATTATATTATTGCTCACAATTTAAAAGAATATTATGATATCTTAACGAAGAAAGTACAAAAACAAAAAGACAAATCAACTATCACCCAATAACGAAAACTCATATCCCACAACACTTAACTTCCTTACCCCACTGTCCACTAACCTTGCTCAAAATCCTAAACCATCGTCTTAACCAACAAAACCTCACTCATTACTAACCATCCACCTATTCAACTATATCTTTTCCATCTACAGGACCAAAATATTTTAGTGGTCACAACTTGTAACAATCATAAAAACCTATCTACCATGCATCTTTGCCAACACCAAAACACCAACCACCCCACAACACCAACCCAATCAAACCCCACCCACCGCAACACTCAATTTACCCAATTCTAGGCCCAGCACACACCTTCAACTCGCGATACACAATAATGCTAGAGACCCACGATATTTATTTCGTATCTCTCAACATTTTGTTATTATATTTTAAAATTACTAACCGTCCTATACAATTCTTTTACAATATCAAAACATGCCATATAACAAAATAGAAACCTACTACATCAAATCCCCTATTCTTTCAGATATTGATATCTTTTTAAAATCATATACTAATTATCCACAAGCGGATTTTAAGAAGCCACCCATTAATATATTATCTCCTAATAACATACCTATGTATATAACATTTTTCTAACTATGTTTTATCATATTATTAATATAAATACAAGTCCCCACCGAGCATATCAAAATAACCTCCAATACTCACTCAGAAATTATATCTCATAAAACTCTTGAGAAAAACATTATACCTTACTATACGTTCAACAGGTCTTGACTATAAGTTTTCTCTTATCATACGGAATAAAAATTACAAATCTTTTCGGCAAGATAATTTTCCAATAGCAAAGTATTTTACTTTTTTGTGGGAGCTTTTAATATAGAATATATAAAATAGTCATAGTCGTGCATCGTTACGGTCCACTGATATTCTGTAGTGTAATGTGTGGTTGAGTGGTTGGTGTGTGTGGTGTTTCTGTGTGCAAAAAATAAGTCTGGGGGGTAGGTGTGTGTGTGTGTTAAGTGTGTGTGTGTGACTTTGAGTCAAAAAATGAGCTGTGTGATGTGTGTGTGTGGTGGTTGTGGTGTGTTGAGTGAGAGAGAGAACCCTCTTAGGTGAGACTATGGAGAACTTCATATCTCAATCTCTTAAGAACATTTGATCTAAAAATCATCTCAACCGTTCATCCTTTTAATTCTTTTTTCCTCTTTTTCCCCATTTCATACTGTTCATCTCCTTCTTAACCCACCCTCAACCTTTCTCTCTCCTTCTAACCTCCGTTGAACTTCTTATACTCTTCCTCCAGCCATCGAACACCGTTTCGACCTCCGAAGAGCAACCAGATGACTACCACCTTCCATTTGCGTGCATTCCTCATGACCCATCCACTACCCTTCTCTCTCCTCGCTGATAGCGTCTCCAACACCATCGAGCTTGCACCAACCAGGCTACCATACGGTCGCCGCGTCAACCTTTCTTCCGAGTATACACCCGGTCGCATCATTCTCTCTCCTCTGCTATATCGTCCCCTCCTCAGTGATTCTGTGTCTGTGGCGTGATACAGAATGCGCGGAGTCAATCGTGTGGGGAAACTAGCAGCTGCAATGGTAAAGATGTCAAATTATGTTCTTATTGGCATGCAGGGAGAATCTCTGACAAATTGCAAGGTAATCATTAGGATAAGTATGGTAATGTTATATATGTTTCTATAATGACAGGGAACTTAACAAATTGTTAATGTGGTTGCGAACCAAAAAAATAGCATGGGATTACTACAATATTCATTTCATAAGAATTTGATTTTAAGGAATAGAACAGAGCCTGAGATTCGTTGGATAGTAAACTAAGTTGTACACAAATTGGTATAGACATGAAGTTTCTCTATCTCACCTGAAGAGGAGTTTCATGATTGCATCTCAAAAATCAGCATATTTGGGGTCGAAACGACCAAGATTGCTTCTACAACACTTCTCATATTTTAAGGGTTCTTTCATGGATCCTAATTTTTAATTTTTTAAATATGTTTTATGATAAGTTATAATTTTATTGTATTTTAGTTATGTTATTAAGATTGTACTTCATATTTTGTTAAATGAGATAAAGCATTTTTTTGTTTTTAGTTTTTTTATAAAACAATAATTTAAGAAGAAGAGACTTGTTATAGTTTTATATTTTTTTCTTTATTCTATTATTGCTTTAATTTACAAGATTTTGCTATTTTCTATTTTTAAGTTTCTTGGATAAGATAATATTTTTTTATTCGTGTTTAGTCTAGAAGTGCCTATTAATGTTGATATTCCTTATTTATTGACGTTTTTTGCATATATTAGCTTTTTTTTGTTTAGATGTAGAGTCATTAATTATAAGAATTTCCGTTTTATTATTGTTTTATATTTATACACCGTATTTTCATATTTATGTTTTAATTTTTTGAGATAAGATAATTCTTTAGTTTTTTTATTATTGTATGTTATTAATTTGTTAATATTTCTTATGTCCGTTTACTGTTTTTATATTAGCTTTAATTTATTATTTTAAATTTTTGGATAAATACATTCTTTGTTATTTACTCTTTTTTATATTAATATTTTATTTCTTAATTTTTTATAGATCCTAGGGCAAAAGTTTCACAAATTTATCGACCATTGGTTTTGCTTATATATAACAACAAGTAAAATGCATGCAAATGCGTTCTGCATACTTAATAATTTCAAATTTTTGTGCGTTTTTTTAAGTAAGAATGATTCTACTTATGTTTTTTTTTACTGAGATAAATAGTGTATTTTTTGGAAATTAAAAACTAAAACTTTTTTTATATAAAATGGAACACTTATAGTAATATATGTATATATGAGTAATATATAGGCAGCGTAGTGGTTTGTGTGGTGAGGCACGACACTGCCGATAGTAGTATGATATGACAATTGTTGGAAATGTATTTTCTAATTTCTATTTTTAATTTTAAAAAAAGAAACAACCATTAACGAAATACAAATTCGTGTCCCTCGGCGCCTCCGCTATATATATATACTATATATATATATTTAATACTTAAATATATATATATATATATATATATTTATAACACAAAAAAGTCGCCGTCGGGCGCACCACGTTAGCGACCGAAAATCAGGTAGCTAATGGGTTAGCGGACATATTTCGGTCGCTAAACGGGTCGCTTTTTTCTTCTCGCTAAAATTTGTTACGACCAAAATTATCGCCTAACGAGTTAGCGACGAAACACGACTGACAAATTGAAGTGCCAATTTGACGTGAAAAAAAATTAGCGACCGATTATTCGCGCTATTAGGACCGAATAGTCGGCGCTAAATTTTTTTCCCTCCATTTTTTTTGGAGGGAAAAATACAATTAGCGACCGAATAATCGGTCACTAATTTTTCACCTCAAAATAAATTGGAGGAATTAAAATTTGCACCGAAATAAATCATCGTAAAAGTTAACCCGGTTTTTTTTGTTTGATTTGCCGTGCGTTTTCACATTTTTTTTTCCGAAATGTAACTATGAAAATAATATTAACAAACACATAATAAAAATACAAAAAATAAGTTAATATTAATATAAACAAGTGCTATTACATGAGATTAACTCAAATATAGTTTCTAAAATTTAATGTGAAAATTAACAAATATCAGTACGAGAAAATAAATCTAAACTAACTGCAAACACGCTACGAAGGCTCCCACAGCACCAGAACCGTTGTGCATTGATGTCGGAGAAGCGATCCAGAAAAGAGCGGTCGCCAACACCTCATGAAAAGCGATCCATCTAGCTGCCCTCATTGCCTCCATAATACGCTTCCGCTGCTTTATCTTCTCCGCTGACGGCGTTGTCCCGTCCCCGTGCCTCAGACTTCGGCTACACGTTGCTCCTCGTCCCGCTGCGTCTCTCATCCGCTAACTCCGCCTTTAGCCTCGACCAATTCCTCATCATTTTGGTAAGCGCGCGAAACCGATGAGAAAAGTCTGATCCGCCATTCGACGCGACTTTTCTCATAATTAGAGAGAAGCTCCATTTTGCCGACCCATGACTTCTCCACCTTCTGAAACCCACCGACCGTCTCAAAAAAACTTGTTGGATCCGGTGGATGTGCCATACTGTGACTCAGAAATGTCCGAGTATATTTTTCCTGCAAATTTGGTTATGTTGACCAATTCAGAATAAAACAAAATGACCACATTAGACCCCAAGTCCAATTTAAGCCGTGAAAGGGTCATTTTGCGTTTTTTTGGGTTTTCCCGCCTAACTTTTCTATTACATATTCAACCTATTACAAAGCTTTTAAAGCTCGATCATGTCAAAATTTATCCACTTAAGCTTTCTAGTCTTGATTGGAACACTTAAGACATGTCAAAATCCAGTTAAGGGCATGAAAGGTTCATTTGGTTTTTGGTGTCAAGCCTAACTTCACATATTCAACCTATTACCAAGCTTTTAAAGTCATCATGTCAAATTTATCCACTCAATTCTAGTGTTGATACATACTTAAGACACGACAAGTCGAACGTAAGTCATTTGGCTTTGGGTTTTCCGCTAATGTCTACTATTAAACCTATTACAAGCTTTAAAGCTCATTCATGTTCAAATTTTTACCCACTCACTTTCTAGTGTTGATTGCAACACGTAAGACACGACAAGTCCAATTGGGTCGTTGAAAGGGTCATTTTGGCTGTTTTTGGTTTCATGCCTAACTTCTACATATTCAACCTATACAAGCTTTAAAACTCATTCATGTCAAATTTAATCACTCAGCTTTTTAGTGTTGATAGGATACGTTAAGCACGAGAAGTCGAAATCGGGCTGATGAAAGAGTCATTTGGCGTTTTTTGGGGTTTTCAATACGTACCCCACAAACAAGATTGCTTATCCCTCCCATTTTTCTTTCTTCAATGCTTCAAAGCATCAGGACACTTTACTCAGTAAGTCCTTACAATCTCCAAATTCTCATCTAACATGATATGAGGCGCCGAGTCATTTTTTACTCTTTCTTACAAAAAGCTGTCTTATTCTTCCAGAAAGGTGGTCGAATCTAAAAATAACATGCATCAACCATGACACTTTGCCACCATGTGTTAGCCAAAAGGCCTTACTTTTCTCCATGCAATTATGGACATGCCTTAAACCAAATGGCTCCAACTGACAACTATTACCATATGCTGAAAGTCACTTATTCCACAATCGCTGCGCGAGATTGAAATTTTCTCTTTGAATGTCATAAGTCAAGGACCCAACCACCACAGGCTTCAGCTCTATCAATCAAAGGTTGCATTAACATCCAAATTGTTCTTCGATTTTTTGGCCCGGAATAAGCAAGGAAAGGAAAAATAACGTTTTTTCATGCACATGTCCGGTTACATGTTGTAAGTGTAGTAGAATTAGGCCAACAAAGAGTATCTTCCAAAACTTTCCAAAAACAGAAAATATCCGTGCACACCCAATAACATTTCGCAGGCTCAGAGCACAAGTCTGTAGAAGTCGTTCGAAGTGCTTCCAAGCTTTGCTGTAGTTGGTAGCCATGTTCCCTTGCCCTCGACGATTTCATAAATGCCCATGTCATCGCCTCGCAATGTTTTTGTGGAAAGACACCAGAAAAGCTTGCGGGAACCAAACTGCCATTCGATTATTCCTGTACCGATCACCGCAATTGACGAAACTTATCAAGCTCTCATCGTCCTTCCAATAAAGCATACATCATATAGTAGAGTGTATCTTGCTCGGAGGAAGCTCTAATCCCTTGATACCTTTTTGTGGCGTTATTTGACATCTTTGTTTTTTAGGTGTTTTGGGAGTGCATCACTCAACAATGACCCAACCATTCTACGCACCTATGTGGCAAGTATATGGACTTCAAATTATCATCTAGAGCCATCTCCAACACCGAGAGTTGCTCCAAACAACGAGCTGTCGACTGCCTTGCAGCATCTCGAAGACATCTTTCCCGGATTTGTTCTTCTTTCGTCGAAACCCGCCTCCTCAAAAGTTGATTGTCCATTGTTGTTCCAAGAGCATCGACAACCATTCTCTAAATTCGACTCAATAGAGACGACTGGACCCTATACTCGCCCTTTCACCGTGACATCACCACATAATAATGATCCATGAAACCCCTCTTATACAAATTACTTAAACTCGGCGCATCCAAAAACTCAAGTTTTTACACCTTAGCACGACGGACATCTTATTTTGCCCCTGCAATGAGCTCGGGTGCTTGTTGAGCGAAAGCAACAAACTCATTTACCCCATCAACGAACTCATTCAAAGATTCGTTTTGGATGGGCATCTATGTACATCCCACACATGCTCTTATCCTTTCATTTCGATTAAGCCTATTCTAAGCCATTTAAAAAACAGTTTAGCATTCAAATATATTCAATGTTTTCATCTATCTTATTTTAACTTTTAAAGCCTTTCATTGATTTCAAACGACATTCAATAGAGTCAAAACTAAACCACTTACTAGTAAATGCATCAATCTTCAAGATGATCATGCACCACTTTAATTTAAATTACAAGTTTTTTAAAACTAATTGTCATAAGCTGTATGCCATGTGTAGATCTTCGCAAATTTAAATTACAAGTTTACAATTATCTATGTATTTAAAAAACCGCTAGAAAGTACTAGATTGATGCGTTCATGAAGCACTGATTCCACTCAATTTTTATAAGCATTATTTCGAGGGTTGATGAGGTGATCAGAATGTTGTATGCCTTAAGTAATTTTCACCAAACATAGACTTTTGAGTGCTAATTAAATTAATTAGTTATAATTATTCTATTAATTAATACTAGACACCATTCCTACTACTAAACTACTCTTTCTTTTTATTAATTAGTTAATTAATTACTAATTATCTCTATATTCTTTCTGTCCTTCAATCATCTAAGCTATTCAAGCTCGTGATAAACTGGGTTTCAAAGCTGTATTTTTAATCCTATCACTCCCTCACATATTTTTATTCTTCATTGCAATTTTCATCATATGTAGGTATATGTCACAATCGCAAAACACACAGTAGGTTGCATACGTTGATCATTGCATTAACCTGAAGCATCACGAATGATTATATATGTAGTTGTTCAAAAAGTTGTAAATTAAAATCTATATGGTATGTTTTAGCTTAAATAACTAAACTTTGATTTTACGTCTTATAAATAATCGACCATAACACTTATTCACTACTATGCATTGTGTCCTCATGCAGCCATGCATTAAGCGTTTTCCTTAGCTTCTTGACCTCAACATTAATATTTTGGTTATTCATTTTCCAAAGCTATAATAAATAAATAAAGTACGAGAGATTGATTATACATATCATATACTAATTAATATTAGTATATACTATGACTTCAAGACGGACTAATGACGGAATCACTTAGTTTTGCTGCAGAATGAGAATCATAATATTAATAGTTTAACTTGTTGAATCGTGTATGTATTCTGTCTAACAAAACAAGGTCAACTACTTAATCAAATTAAATTTGTTTCAGAAAAAATTCTCATATATAGTAGATAGAAATTTAAAATCAAATATATTTAAAAAAACTAAACATGCCAAAATTGGCACTAGAATATCATTGTAGCAAAGATTAAAATTATATGTATAGTTAAATTAAACATGATCAACTTAAACAAAATTAATAGATCCGTGGCTAATGAGTTGTTGTATGTTTATGCACACTGGGACGAGAAGACTGCATAAAAATTATTAAGAACTCCAGAAGCCATATCAGAAATTAAGAAATATTATTAATGACGTTAGTTGACACACTTTTTTCTTCATAATAAATTTATCGCAAACTGAATTAGTAAGTCATTTGGACATTCTACTCACATACATATAAAATATAAATGAAATACAAACCAACAAATAAAATATCCAAACAAACAAATAAATCCAAAAAAAACCCCAACAAAAACATTGGGAAGAAAACACCCAACAACATAATCCAAACAAAAAAAACAAATAAAAAAACAAATAAAATAAAAAAAAACCACAAAATTATAATCCAAACAAAAAAAACCCCAATATTTGGAACAAATTAAAAAATGGGGAAAGCAACTGAACTAGCACAGGCAAGAAAAATGGGGGAATCCAAACAAGAAGAATATCGTAAAAAATCCAAAAACCTAATGAACAACTGCAGCAGCATCAAGCAACCAACCAAGTAGCAACGAACCGTACAGCAGCCAGCAAGACCCAAACATATTACAGAACGAGGCACAACTAGTGCCAAATTGAAAGCACATAAATGATGAGTCCAGCAAAATATGACTTCTGATATGCAAAGTTGTCACGCAAATCCACCCAAGCAAAGTGTTTCCACAGATATATTATAAAAAATATAGCACAGTCCTTCCGCTGACAATAAAAAATCAAAACAGAACATAATATCCCAATATTGAAGATAGAAATCAAATAAATCTCTTCGAAGAGATAGTATGTCCAAAAAAACCTAATATAAAAGATATTTCAAACCCCCAATTCCAAAACGCGCAAAAAGAGACGGGGAGTTTAAATTCAAACCTAGGTACGAGTAAAATGAAATTAAAAATTATAATCTAAAATTAACGTTATGCCCAGCGGGGAGTGCCTCAGCGAGATACGGTAGTTGTGTGGATGTCAGGCGTCTCAGCCAGCAGTGGATGGCGGAGCGGGAGAAAGGAGAGAAGAGGAGAGAAGGAATTAAGAAAGGAGAGAGAGAACGAGGAAGAGAAAAAAAGAGCTCAGTTAAGTGCGTCGACGGCCAGTGGAACAAAGATACAAGTAGAAGCACTCCTGCCGCGCTATGGCTCTCCGGAAAGACGAGGGGAGCAAGGGGGGCGCACAAGGAGCGTCTGAGAGGGAGGAGGGGAGGGATCGTTGCTTGTAGAGAGAGGGAGAGGATCGAAATGAGACTTTCGTTTATTGATAGAACAAGTTTGGAGAGAGAGGTGTTGAGGTCTTATCGAGTCGTTTAAAGAGAGAGCGGCACCAAAATTTCGAAACAAATAAGTGTTTGGACGAATTATAATAGTGTTTCTAATGTACCCAGAACTCTGATTAAGTATACCAGTCTTTTTTTAAAAACAAGCAAAATTTAAAATATTAGCGACTCGAGATAATGATCGAGGACCATCCGAAGACAGCTATAGAGTCTACGATCTCAAACTAAGACGACCGATAGTAGCCATCGGTCACTACTCCTCGATAGTAATAAACAAAGCCCAAATGGATGGTTTCACCGATTAATCTGTCGCTAAATGTTTTCCGACCGTTGCGATCACAGACTGCGATAACAGCGCTAATAGCACCCATTGAAAGTCTGTCGCTAATATCCGGCTCGCCCGTACACAAATTTCTAGTAGTTTTATAAGTCCAGCAAAAAAAAAGTATATATATTCACATATTTACTATATATTATAATATATATTTATATAATATATTATTATATAATATTTATACTATCAACATAACAATGAGTGCAATCAATGTATATATATATATATATATAGCAATACTATATTTTTAGTTATTCTATTTATTTTATTATACATAAGATTTTTCTATTTTAGGTTTGATAAATAAGATTTTTAATTATGTTTTAGATTAGAGTTATAAATTTGTATATATTCTTTTTAATAATATTTGACTTATTTAGTTATCCATTTTACTATTAACAATGTAGGTGAATTAAGATAAGATATATTTTTTCCATTATTATTTTCTTTTTATTGATTTTTCCATTTTATCTAGATTATTAAGTTGTTAATAGCTCCTTTTTTATTTATTGTTTCTCTATGTAATTAATTTAATTTATCTCCTTTTTCAAATTTTTTTGTGGGATACTAGTTTAAATTCAGTATATCTTTATTTTTCAAATATAATAATGTTATTCAACTGAGTGATATTCTTATAATTTCTCATGTTTTTATATTTAGTACATACCAATGTATTGTTTTTAAATTTTGGATAACTATATGTATATGTTAATTTTCCTAACTATCTTAATTTATGTTATTCTCCTAATTTTTTATAAATAGTTATTATCCGTAGCAAAAAGGTCCGTAATCTCTACAAAAAAGTTAAATCGACCGAACTCTCTAAAGTTAAAATTCCGATATATTTCTAGTATAAATTCAATATATATAATGTATTAGTAGAGTAGAATCGGATATTCAATAATTATATTTCTAAATAATCCTATATTATAATATATAAATATATATTACTATATACTATAGTATAAATATATATATTCTTTAATTTCATTTAATAAATTAATTAATATGAGATATAATATATATATATATATATCTTAATTAAATAATGTGTAAAAAAATATATAATATTTACTGCGCTATATACATATTTAATTTTTTATTTACAGATATTCATATATTTTTGGATTTTTCGCACATAATACCCCGA
>SNQN01002997.1:237-40998 GCA_008642245.1 Bassia scoparia
TKRMYTTYTTTTGGTGCAATAAGTTCTGTTAAAAGTCAAAGCAGACAGGACTCCAACATCCTACGTTGAGAGTGCTTTGAGTTACATGGCTAAGGTTAATAATATAAACTGTATGACAAGGAACAATTAATTCTTATTCCCTTGATTTTAAGATCCAAACTGTCATTTTATTAGTTCTTTGAAACTCAGATCTATTATAATGGAAAGAAACAATTATAGAAAGACAGAAACAGCAAGTTGCTTCTTAAACCAACTTCTTTTTCCTGAAATCTATGTAATAATGTTGAAAGAAAAAAAAAACAATGAGATTATGGAAAAACAGCAAAATAGCTTCTGTTCATAATGATATGTTTAAGGTGAATATGGGTTTATGATTATTAAGGACTTAAGGGAGACAATATCTTAGAAAATCTCAGTTAACTGAATTGAAGTGTCAAAGATATACCAGACAAGAGAAAAATCAATACTATATGTATGTATGTATGTGTGTATGTATGTATGGTTCAAAAAAGAGGGTATGGTTAGAATTTGTATCTGACCTTTAGCCATGTGGGAACGTTGCTACGGTATCCGGTGGCGAGGACAACGGAATCGATCTCAAGAATTTCGCCATTAACGAATGCAACTTTACCCCTTGCAAATCTCTTGATACCGGGAACTATTTTTATGTCTCCTGATCTTATTCTGCTGAACGTACCGAGGTCCAATACTGGTGTTTTCCCTTCTGTGTTCTTCAGTTCGAGTGGTCCGACTTSAGGCCTTTTCAGGCCGTATTTGTCAGTATTCCCTAGGATTATTGCYGCTAGAAAGAGCAGTATCTTGTCCACTGTGCGAAGTTTGAACCACTTCAGCAGCGTCATTGCTAGCTCGAATGTCGATTTTCCTAGTACATCCTTTGGTAGAATATGAACCTGTCATGAACAGAACAAAATAAAATTAGAGTTAGTGTATGCCTTGAAGAATACGTAAACTTTCTTAGGGAGAAAGTTGCAGCATGTTGTTTCGTGTTTGGTGTTGGTGTTCTTACCGAGCTGCGAAACACAAGGAGGGGAGTTGCATCATGGTTGCAGAGATCAAGGGAGACTTCCATGCCAGAGTTTCCACAGCCGACGACAGGACCTTTTTACCGCGGTAGTCTTCCCCGGATTTACGCGCATGCATGGATGATATTGCCGCAAATTCGTGGAATCCGAAGAACTTAGGACACTTTCTCGGCATTTCCCCGGTTGCAACGACAATCCATCGGCAAATATACTCGACCTCGCGCTTGTTGGTGCAATGTCGCGTGCTATGGCAGTCTTGATCCTCCAAAGGCCACAAGTTTCGTCGTACTCGGCAGACTGAACAGACTCGTTGAACTGGGGTTGGATGTCGAAGTGTTTGGCGTAGGACTCAATGTAGCTTACGAACTGATCTTTGGTAGGGTACTCGGGGAAGTCATCGGGYAAAGGGAACTTAGGGAGTTGGCAGAACTGCCTAGGAAGGTGAAGCTTGAGGCGGTTGTAGGTTTTCTTTTGCCATAAGGAGGCAATGCAGTTGGCTCGTTCCAGCACTATGTATGGCACTCCTCTTTCCTTGAGGCCGGCTGCCACGGCCAACCCCGACGGGCCTGCCCCGACAATCACCGGCCCGTTCACCCACACACACCGCCTCGCGAAGAACTCTTCAGGGAAGGCCGAGGTGGACTTAGCTAGGGAGGCCGCGGCAATGCTAGCTTTGCTATCCATACTTGGTTATTTGAACTGGCCTGGCTTAATTAATTGGTTATTAGCAAAGGGAGAAGAGAAGATTAAGGGAGAGAAGCGAGAAGGAATAATTAATGAGAATGAGATGGTGTTTGGTGTAAGAAAGTTTAGTGGTGATGGGTTTAAATAAGAGGAGGTTGGCCCTGAATGAGAGCATGAGATAGCATGTGGAATTTCATTAAAACATATAATAATGCAGAAAATATTCCAGAATTCTCATACAATACGGAGTACTATACATTATTAACTCAAATGTTTCTATTATGCTATAAAATTCATGTATTATTGTCTTATTCAATGGGTAAATCAATTACTACTACGCATTATATTTGCTGTTGCATTGCATAATTTACAAGGGGCACCTGCCATTTTGAACAACTGAAGGTGCTTCTAATCATTCTTTTTGATTCATTTTAATCATTCACTATCATTGCCTATGGCTCCACCAAATCCTGCAATACCCTTCAACATCAATACTCAACTCTAACTATTTATTGTGTTATGAGAATGAGGTTGTTGCTCACTTGAGCCACTCCCCATATTCCCCTGTTTTGGTTGTGGTTCCATCCTCACCCATGGATATTATTTGTCAGGAAATATTTCCCTWTTATTCTATTTTTCCATTGTATGGCTTTATATACATCTTAAGCTAATAAATTAAGTAGGCTCTAAACATTGGCTCATTAACTAAACATAATATGTATATCAGGCTTAACAGCCTCTCAAGTTGGGCTGCAAATCATAACATGGCGGACCAATTGTGGACTGTAAATAAGGTATTATCGTTTCCCTAATTCGCTTTTGGGAATATCCGCAAGTTGTTCAGTCACTTCACATGAGAAGTGATAATAGTACCATAGTTGAAAAGCCATCCCGAAACATAATGACAATAGCTACTCTTATAGTTTTTACGTCGTGAAAAATGGCATTGATTGAGCAATGTGCAAGTCGAGCCTCACAATCAAGTCATAGATCTGGAGATATCCACTTCCAAGCAAGCTTAGACCAGTCAATTCAAAAGTAATGAACCGTCGTGGATCGGTATATCGCTCTGCTAGAAGACGAGGCAATATGGTGTTTCTTGAGTTTTCCATGAGATCGAAGAGCAACTAAGAAACGACATAACCCATCAATAAGATGATCGCCTTCTTAGAGGCAATAGACCAATTTAGAGTCACTACCAAACCTGTTAAGGTGCAATTCACATCGATTGCAAAGAAGAATTCCCTGTCCTAGCTTAGAAACCCTTGCAGATTGGTTGTCCTAAACTCATAGATTGCGTTGGAGAGTTATAATCTACTGTGTTGGGAACCTTTGTATCACTTCACTTGGGATAAAGGGAATTTTCTAACAAAATATCGAGCTCCGATATAAAACTCTCACCTGCCTTGAGCTAGTGAATCGTTGAAATGTAGTTTCACTATATTATATATTTGGACGGAAAGTTCAACGTTCTTTATGAGAATTATATGTACACTTCACATTTATCGATAAAGTTGTTTTTATTTATATAAAATTGCCTATTTTTATAAAGAACGAGTTGATCTGGTAATTGAGTGTTTGAATACCTTAAGCCTAATTTGAGCCGACCGATCACCCATCTTAGGTTAAATATGGATCAAGCAATAGGTAAGTTTAATTTGAAGTGTTTGATCGAACCTGGCTAGAAAACAAAGTAATGATTCGTAGTGTTAGATTGGATAGGGTTCCTTTTCTTTCTAGGAACAATTTATTCCAATTCTAGGTTATCGATGAATTCATGTCAATAAATCAAATATGTTGTTTTTTAAGCACATCTTAATCAGTCTTACCCTATACATTCTTTGACCAAATGGGTGATATTTAACATCATTTAAGCAAGACAATCTACTAAATTGCTTGTATTGTAAGTTGTATATATATAGAATTTTCATCCAATAATTCATAGAAAACTCTTAATTTTGGTATCTACTTTTTAATAGGTTTATTCAAGCCTGCATTGATATTCCCTTTCAAATATTTTTAATTGCAATACAATGAAAAAAAAAAATTTAAGCATGATGATATCTTTTAGTGCATTCCCAAATTTAGCAATAACATGGGCTTTTTTGTTGTTGTTTAAACAATAGACAAATGGTTAAATGAGAATCCGGCCAACCCTTTGATTTCCTAAATCTCTTGTAAATTGTTGGATTTTTCTCTAATAATTAAGATTAGTAGCAATCCTTAGAGATTAAAATCTCGCTAACGTCAAGATAATAAATCTGAATGATGAACTACTCACATACGCATATAATTGATAGACTTGTGTCAGCTAGCATTACACGTTTTTGCAACTACCAAATGTTAAAGTTGCTTTAATTCCATATTAAGTGAAGAGATTTCATCTATCTTCTCTGTAATTATAGTATTAGAGATGTCTAAATTACTAGGTGTGTCAAGTGATGTTATTGTTGTTACTCTCTGGTAGTGCATGAGGCTAATTATGGTCGCATATGAAGAATTAGTTGGCTAATTCAATGGCAATAACCTAAACTTGAGTGCATTTTAAATTACTTTAATTTGGACAACCATATTACATATGTACATCTTAAGCTAATTTAATGTTCATGTCCTATTATCATTTACCTTTTTTTTCTTTTAAAAATGATTTCTTGGAAAATCTCATACTTTGTGTTAAGCTCACACATGTTGTGGACATTATAGACATAGTTTTATTTGTATACATATCAAGCAATTTGATAATGTAATTCTCATGTAATGTGGAGTTTTTCTCTCCGACATATAATTTAGTTTGCTTTATGTGCTAATATAACTTATAAGTCTCTACTCTAATCTCTCAGTCTAACTTTTTTTTTATGAATTATTTGAAATTAAATAGTTATCGTTCACATAGTTCTTTATTTGAGACACATCATGGTGTATCATGATATTTATTTATTACTCATCTTTGTGATCAATATATGGTTTGATGATAGTTTTGCGCTCTGAAAAATTCCACAACTAACATTAAACCTTTTGTTTTTGAATGTCATTGTTTTACCTCGTTATTGTTATTTATTCAATATAATTGTAATATAAGAGGACCGGTGAAATCAATGTGTACGTGGGCATAACCCACCCCCTCATATTGTCTGTGGGAGTACACTTACATCACTTTGCAATTTATACGTAGAACATATTAGTGAGGGGTACATATATAAGTAGATAAAATTTGAAAATATGTGATATCTTAAACGAAAATTGTTCATTGTGTCTCCGATCGATGAAGTTGAGAATACGTGTGTAAGTAGAAATAAAGGTTTGGTAAATAACAAGGAAATGTTGCATGTTGTTAATTTCAACGTAAACATGCATTTCCTGCATTGTTCGGTCATCCTTTTTCAATACAAAGTCTTGGAGATGTAGCCCTAGATCAATAGAATGATATTAACAATACCAATTTTTTAGGGTTCTATGCTAGGCGGCTGCTCATCCCAATAGTTGCAATCACTTGCAGCTTTTCCCATTACATTCCCACATGACTTTTATTTGTTTTCGACAAAATATATATTTTTTTATATAAAATTATTAGTCTTTCCGATTTTAAATAGTTGCTCATTGCTATTCATAAGCATGACTTAGTATGATCTTCAGTAGCAGGTTTATTAGCATTGCACTATACAGTGTGCAATGCAAGGTTCTCACTTATTTATTATAGTTCCAACTACCTCTAGCCAATCATATGCCATAAAATCTACATAATATAATACACTCCCATATTATGCCCGAACATCAATTTATTATAGCAATATGGTCATATATATTATTGAGACTTGATGTATATATGATCATAAATCATAATGCATTTTTCTTTCTCTCTCCTTAATAATTAAAAACAACACTTGCTAGTTGCTACAATAATTGATGATGATGATGATTGATCTCTCTTTACACATCATGTATACATATATTTCTCCTCGCCGAGAATGCATAATATGTATGTATACAATCATTCTTGGTTTCATCAGATAAATCCAATGCAGATTTTATTGAGACTTATTCATAAATAATTAAGCTGTAATTCGTTAATGAAGATTACATAATCTCGTAATTAGCACTTTAATATCGTATATTATCCACGTATCTTCTAATTAGGGTTTATTAAATAAATCCAACCTAGGATTTGCCATACTTTGATTTGATACGTATATGCTAGTGAATTCCAACATTGATTTGTCTCGTTGATGTTAGATATTTCATGTGTTATTATTATAAAAGTGGAAGTTTTCATTTATGCTCTAGTTATGATGAAATTTGTTATAATTTATAGTATTGATGCCTACTTTAATTTAGCATTGTAAAATTTTTTAGGCTTTGTTTATTGTGTCGTGGGCTTAGTTAGCAATTATTTACACTTCCTAAGTGTGCGTCTATGCCAAAACGCTTGATTTCAACTAATTTAAAACCAAGAAAAATATATACTGACTATATGCTTATGTTTGATGATAAAACAATTTCGGAGAGAATTAATCTTTATTATATATAGAGTAAATTGTTAAAACAAAATCAATTCATCATTCACAGAGATCGGCTAGTCCGCTACTTTATGGGCATGTTTTCATAAACAGAAAAACAATTCAATATGACTGAATTGGATTGAGCTGGACAGAATTCTGTACAAAAGAAGGAGATTAGAAATTAAACTGAAATTAGTTGAAGTTTTAAAAATTTAAGACCATGATGGTATTACTTTTTTGATTAGATTTTTGTTTCGAGCATTGGCAATTTAGAACAAGAACTCGGTTCATTATCTATGACTCCGTAATAAGTAAAATATTATAACACAACTTTTGTTCAATTCCAAATGTCTCTGGTATATTGTAAAAATTACTAGGATTTTTTGTATGTCTAGGTTGCCAACATCTATCAATTTATTCCCCATTTTTAGAACAACTACGGAGTACCCCAGTTTTTTTTAAAAAAAAAAAAACAAAAAACAACTATCCACATTTTTTATAAATCTTTGCGAAACCACTACCTCTAACGGTTTAATTTATACTAACGATATGTTAACTACAATCAATCCAATCACCACAAACACACACTACACGAATCCAAACACCACAACTACCAACGTACCACCACAACACCACCATTCGAAGCACCCCCTTTCTAATTTGAAAGCCACCCCCAATTCGAAACCAACACCTTCGAACATGGCATTCGACCATCACCATTCAACCAACACTACAATTGAGCACACCCACTCAAGCACCAACCAACTGACACGCCCAATTTTGACCACCACCGGTTCGAAATCACCAATTCAAAACCTAGGGTTTGAATTCGATTTGGGGTTTTTTTAATTGTAAACTTGCAAGGGCTAACTCTTGAAATACAGTTCAAATTAGTAATTCTTGATTCTATTTCATGTATTTTCCAAGATCTTACAACTTTCATGAAGGGAACTTGTTCGAAAAATGAAGCAAATGGAGAGAAAATGCCAGATAAGAAGTGCAACGAAAAGAAGTTGGTTGTATATATGGGGCTCGTTTGTTTCTATTAAGGAGCAGTCTTGGAGGTGATCGAGTTGTTGTTGATGTTACTTATGTGGCTGGGTGTCTTAATGGCTTAGGTGATTTGGTGGCTTGGATTGGTGGGAGTTAACAGTCGTTAGTGAATTTTCGTTAAGAGATACGATGAGTGGTTCGAAATTAGTAACAATGTGGTAGTTGTTTCTAAAAAATGGTAAAAGTAAGTAGTTACTAACAAATTTCCTTTTGTCTGTAATTATGAGTTTCACTTCTTTTTATGAAAACTACTTTATAAAGCTTTTTTGTTCAAATTGTCACAATTCATACTTTTATTGCCAGTGGACCCACTACCAAATTCTTTATTCTAGCGTTGACATCGATCATCGTTCATTTTGGAGCCTGATTTGTTACAAAGGTTATCTCGTTTGTTGCAACTTTTATCTGTTTTTCGAATACCACAATATTTTTAAATTCTTTTGCATACGAAATTTACACTTTAGTGAAACGGACTTTAATTCACTCTTAATTAACACTATTCTCATCACACAAGTCGCTTTTGTTTCACATAAATAATGTATGTACAAGTTGATTGTAACTTTTGTATGTAGGAACTTAATCACATAAAAACTTAAGTCAATACTTTCTTTTAGCTTTAAAAATTGTATCCCATGCAATCATGCAATATCATTACAAACTTTACTGATGTATAAATAAGTGTAATAAATTTCTTTCGATTGAATTACCATATTAGAAACATAAACCCAAATAAAACCCTTGTTAAAATTAAATGAGAACATTAGGAAATAGCTTTCTTATAAAAAAATAAAAATAAAAAAAAAGGGCCTTTGGTAATTGCATTGAGGCAAATTAAGGAAATAGAACAATTAATGTTAAAGGAAAATTGGCCATTCCACGAGGTAATGCTTACAGGATGCAGTGGAGTTGGTGGAAGTAGGTAACTTGTATTCAAGTTACTTGTTATGGGGTTTCCAACTTCCAACTTTCAACTAGCTAGGGGTTATCCACTAGCTAGGGAAATGCCATTTTAAACTCATTCTACTTTCATCCATTATTTGTGTTGGCTTCTCTTTTTTTGGAAAAAAAGATAAATAAATATAATATTCTTTGTAACAAAAAACTACATTTTCTTAAATAGAATAATGTGTGCTTTATTTATGGTTATCAAGAATAGCCCTTTAATTTATTGAAAAAAGAAATATCATTTTAAGGATGAGATGAATTGTTAAAATGAAATAAGTAATAAGAAATTTTTGGGACTTTCACGGATGAAGGAATCGTTGAAGCCTCTACAAAGATTCATATAATTATTATTTGGTAGACAAGGATGAAGGAGTAGGGACAAAAAAGGATAATAGTGAAGAGATCGAAAAATCCTGGGAAAAAACCTAACAGCGAAAGGCTGCAAAACGTACATGGGGGCTAAAAACTCTCTTAAGAAGAATCAGTGGGAACTAACCCTATTAATTATATCTGGAGCCTTATAACTATTTTTCAATATAAAATCAAGGTTTTTTTCATGAGCTCAAATAAACACGATTACAAATAATTTTGCATTTATGGTATGTATTAAACAAAGCTCTATAGATTGTAATTAATTCCAAATGAGGGCAAAATGATGATGCATGTAATTTGCAACTTTTTAAATTATAGAAATAATGCAAGTAAAAAAATAGAGGAAATATAGAACATTTATTGAGATCTAGCATGCAAAATGCACATATTATTAGTTAACTTAAAATGGCTTGCAACTCAATTCACAATTAACTTTTTACGGCAATGTTAAAGCTTTGAATAATGTTAAATTAAAGCTCTAAATATTAACAATAATAGTTCTTCTTCTTCAATTTATAAAGAAAATAATTAAATTAGGCTCTATTTCCTTGGACTTAATTTYAAACTTATTGTACTTCAATTCAATTCTAATTAGTTAAGTCGAAATCGCTATAGTTTAGTTTCAATTCTTTCAGTTCAGTTTTATTCCATTTAGTTTCATTCAATTTAGGTTAGATCAAGTTAAGTCTATTATTTCAATCCAAAGAAGCAATGCATTGCTCCTAGAAGGTGGAAATTGTTTTGAGGGACACTTATAAGTTTATAATAATGATAATAGTAGATAACTTAGTGTGATCTTGCTTGACCTTGGTTATATGAATTGGAATTGAAGTGGGTTCCACATCCACAGCTTGGGATAGCTAGCTAGCTGCCCATGTACGTGCATGAGAGCTAGAGTAGTAGCTTAAAATTCAAAAGAGCACACCACGTACTACTTAGCTTTTCTATCCTTTCCATGCAACCAACGTACAACACAAAGAAAGGCAATGTTTGCTGGTTTTCCCCATCTTTATTTATTTATTTATTTATTTAGATAAATAAATAAGGCCTCGTTTTATGCAAATTTATCATCCCAACATAGTCAAGTGATTTGTATGTGATAATAATGCATAACTTTTTGAAGTTTGGCATGCATGGAGTAATAGAGGCCATGTATAAAGATCCATACAAATAAATCTAGGACSACTCTACCTATATACTTGTAAGCTAAGTCGAGATTGTGATCCATCCAATGATTTATTTCTCCCTTCTATTTTACTCGCAACACCTTTTTATTTTAGAAACTTTTTAATTTACTTGCATCAGTTTTTTATTGGAAAATTAATCTTTTATATCTCTTTCTATTTATATTAGTCCCATTAATTTCTTTTTTTCCTATCGCTCTTCCTTCTAAAAATTGTCTAAAAGTTCGTTTTTTTAAAGTGATGTGAGTAAAAAAAAAATATGAAAAAATGGAGGATGTATTATAGTTGTGGATGAAAGGAAATGATAATCATAAAATCTTTTGGAACTCTCGTCCTACATATGATATACATCCTTTTTTTATTGGGATGTAAACTTAGCTTGTAAAATAATTGACATGATTGGAACTAAAGGTCCATAAACTCAACACTACTTCACTATCAAGCTATACTTCCTCCGTATAAAAAAAATGCAACTTTTGTCATTTTTGGAAATACCACAAATAAATGCAACTTTGGTTTTTTTTCATATTTGGTAAGTTTTAGCTTATAAAATGTCTATTTCACCCCTTAGTAAAATATTTAAAACATAATAAAACTACCCTAATCAAACATTGTCAACTTATAATAAATCTAAATAATAAACATAAACATAAACTACTCCACCAAGGACCACCACTCTCCCTCCCTTGACACCACCAAACCTAAGCACCACCACCACTCCATTTTTGAAACAACCACCACTGCAACCATAACAACCCCAACGAACCACAACCCACTCCGACCACATCCACCATCGCCGCCACTACCCACCGTTGCTATTACCACCACCCACCACCAAATTGAACAACGCCACTGCCCCCAATTGCAAGAAATCGAAACAAATATGGATAATATGCAACCAAGTCTAACGAAATCGAACAATTTTTGGTAACTCGGACGAAATCTTGACAATGCAACCAAGTTCAATGAATTTTTGACAATTTCTGGGCAGCTTGATCGAAATCGAATCAAATTCTGGCTAAGAACGCGATTTGAATTGGGAGTCTGTCGAACCCTGGGTGGTTCAATTGGGGTTCGATTTGGGTTCGCGTTCGTGTGATACGAACGACACCCAGAATGCGAATTGGTGGTCGTGTGGTTGTTCGAATTGCGAGTGGAATGGTGGCTCAAATGACAGGAGATGTGTTCGATGGAGGGGTGGTTCGAATGGGTTCATATAGTGGGTGGCGTCTGTTTCAAATGGTGGTTGTGTTGTTCGAATGGGCGGGTGGTTGTTTGATGTTGGTGCCTAGTGGTCGTTTGAATGGTGTGCTGGTTTCTATTTCATCATTAGCTTAATTAGATTTCTTAACCAAACTTCTAATCTTACTTAGGATCTTTTGCCTAGGAGTCCGCACCTCCGATCCCTCAAAGTTGCGTTTTTTATTATACGGAGGAATTACATATATTACCATAGTTACCAACTCAACCATCATGTTATACAAGTAATTGTCTTAAATTATATATCATTCTATTATAAATACATTGCTTTATAAAACGAAGAAATCAATTAATAGACAAATAAAATATATTTAAAAAATTGAAACTATATGATCCGAGGCAACATGCGCCGGACATTGGGTTTTAGACAATTATGTTGCAATAAGTGCTATTTACAATTGCGGATATTAGAGAATTACTTCTCACATACTAACTCCCTCTCAAATTCATTGCAGGAGATCAAAGACATGCAATGATCTGCCCTATCAAGTTCACCCTCAATCGCCACGAACCAATTTTCAATTTTTTTTCTAATTTACAATACATATTTAATGATACATATAAGAATGTTTGATTAATATATGGGCTAATATAAAAAGCAATATATATAAATAATTTAACTCGTAAAAACTTACAAAGCATTAACCTCGGATTTTATATCGGATTTCTTTCTATTTGTTACCCATTTTGTTATTGTATTCGTCCTATATATTCATGGAAAATTTTCTACCCTTTTCTTAATTTTGTAATTCTAAAATTTATAATTGTAAAAATTGTAAAACATAGGCCCCCATTTTAAGGAGTACATACATGGGAATATTGTGATAAAGAATCAAATTTGAACCAAACAAACTGAACTTATCACTTCCACTTAAAAGATATACTTAGTTGACAAATTATGCAAAAATTATGTTGCCATTAACTCTTAAACATATTTAATCAATAGTGAAGATTTGGACTGTGATCTAATAAGACCTTCAAAATCCAGATTTGGATAATTCAACTTAGTATATAACCTTTCTTTTGTAGATGTTAACATGTGCTTATGATGCCACTTCATTGCATAAAGAAGAAAACAAACAACAAAGTTTCGTATTCAACAAATAAAAGCTTCGTTTAATTTTGTTTTATTTCAGTTGGTCAATGGTCAAGTTATGCATTAGGGAACATGTATGTCGTATAGTATAAAGTCTGTGATAATATACCTGACAAATTTAGGAAGTATTTGATGAACATTAGAACATATGACAAAATAAAGATACTACAAATATAAGATCCTTGTAATCTTATAAAGGATCTTATTAATTATTAAGAAGTGGACAAAATAAGACTTTAGCTCCTATGTTTCAGTTTCATGTTTTTGCATCATATGCTTTCCTATTTCTTTATTCTTCTTCTTATTATTATTCTTGTATGCTTGTATATCATATATGGTTTCATTTTTGGTAAACCATAGCCTCAATGAACACACTCAAATTAGGTCAATTTTTGCCTAATTTACATACAAGTAATGTTTTTAATCTTTCACCCTCGYTAACTGAGGTGATGCATGCAGACACGTCAGTATTTTTTATGACTCTCTTTATACATTCGTAGGAGAAAACGAAACGAAGGACATGATTTATTGAGCAATCAGACTTAATTAACGCGAGTATACATTTAATTATTTCTCTGATTGATAGGGGAATAAAGCATGGCATAAGGTTTGCAAATTGCCACATGGAAACATGAGAAATGCGAACAACCCGTATAAAAAAAAATAAATGAGTTAATAATAAGTTCCTTCTTTAAGGTTTGGTCAAATGGTGTGTTATTAAGGGCAAATTATCAAAGGATCATTGCATGCATAGGTTACGTGGACTTTGCTAATTTTCCGCAAGTATGGTCAGCACATGTCAAGAATGTTGTTCAATCCAAATGTAATGCAATGCAATGCTCTCTTCTCCTTTGACTCCACTTCAATTGAAACTAACCTCAATCATTTATTAATGAATGTGTATTATGTGATTTAATTTTGGACCAACACATCAATTATGCAAGAAAACTTTGCATTACTATAATCTTGTACCCACTTTTAATTCTCTAGTGATATTAACAATCATATAATTTTCAAGATCAAGTCTCCACCTCTTTTTTCATGTATTAAGTCTATATATTAGATCTCTCTATATGTGTTATTGCACCATATCCATGCATAATAATTGAGGACCTTGCTTGCTTGTATGCAAATAATATTGGTCTTTTGTGACATGCTAGGACGTATATTGGCACTAGGTGTGTTCGTCGATCCAAGACTAAGTAATATCTAGAATTTCTAGTATAATAAAATGGAAAGAAAAAAATTATAGGACCAGATTAAAGATAGGATATAGTTAGAAAATTTTTAGGAAGGACTTAAATGGGTTTATATGTATATTAATATTGTTCTGAGTTTAATTTTGTTATACCAATCGTTATTAATTAGTATAAGGACTTGCTTCTTAGACTTGTTCAATTCCCATAAATCCAATCCGGGACAATTTAGTTGTTAAGTTCAATACAGTTAATAGTTCAGTTAATTTATTAGGCAGGGTCTATTTTAGTCCACAGAAGAATGGACTAATAAGAGCATCTGAAATTATATGAGGTAGTGAAATTTCAAGCTTGTTCATAACCATTTTTATTTTTATTTTTTCTGGGATGACTGATGGTGCGCTTATCTTGCAATACTAGCCATGTTGCAATGCTGCATGATGGACTTGATGGCGCGCTTATCTTGCATTATACAAGGATGTCTTATGCTCATTCCGATTTATTGTGTGTAGATGCTGGTTGATCTTTGCTTGAATTGGTTATTGCATTGCCCATCGCTTTGGCTACGTACAAGGGTTCCCACGGAGACAAGGGTTGATTATTTTCAACTTATTGACCTTACCTAAACTTTATTATTTGAACCTTTGAATCAAATTGATTAAATAAGATAGAAAGTAATATAATATTGATCGAAAATAGATGTACGTAACAAGTTGAAAAGAACATGACCAAAATCAGATACGAGTAATGAAGAGTTCATTAATGTAGAGCAAGGGCGCCATGATCAATTGCATGTCATATAAAAATGTCAATATATATATTAAATAAGTCACATACATTGATCTCTTGAATTGAACTCATAAAAGTTAGTTTGGTCAGAAAAGTCAACAGCAGCATAAAGTATAAATAACAATCAACTCTTGAAAATGAAGAACTAATTAGTTAATTTAGTTATAGTGGTAGCATTCAATCAAGTCTTCTGGCACGATGTGGGCTGATCATGAGTCATAGTAAATTAAAGTGAGCATGTGAAATCTGATGTACTAATCAAATGCCACGCATACGACAGACGATCAGAATCACATGGGATGCACTACACTCATATAGAAATATACAACTACTTCTATTACTAACTTAATCAAGCTTCCATCATAGTCAAATCTTCTTCATGCAACTTATCCTATGTTATTGATTATTTAATTTAGAGAGTTTTCGTTACCCATACGTATTCTATTGATGCGTGCATTTTACTATTTTGTAAGAAAAATCGAAAAACATTATTCAGCATTATAAGTGTGAGTAATATCAATAAACAAGGATATGAGAGAATGAAATTTATAAAAGTGAGGAAAGTGCAATTTTGTTATTGGTGAACTTTTTTTTATCAACTAATAAATTCTTTAATATTATTTTATGTCAATGGATCTTGACAACAAAAGGTTAAGTTGAACTAATGTTAAACACTAGTGTCAAGTTGGCTCTGATACCGTGTTAATGTATTATTTTAACTAAATCTTAAGATGATGGTTGAAGTCTAATGAAATATTATATACCTAAGTTGTAAAAATTAGATCGATAAAGAAGAAGAAATATGAATTAATTATTCCATCCTATATCATCCACCTTAAATAATTTTATGTTTTGGAGTGTGCATTAATTGTATATTAGGCAGGGTTGACTCTAAGTAATTATGTGAACAAGAGGTTGTTCTTTTTTGAAAGAGATTTTTGTCCAAAACAACCTAATATGATTTGAATCAGAAACACAAATGTTTGGAATAAAATTAAGAGCCGTTAATTTTTCTTAGGGGAAACTTAGAGCAAACTATCAAGTTATCTCACACAAAAACTTGAAAAATCTTTCTCACTCTAAGTTGAGAGCTCCTCTCTCTAAGTTATTTGAGAGTTCTTTCTTCTTCCTACTTCTGTTCCACCTGTACGTTGATTCTCCCTTACACTCTATCTTTACTCTTTCTCTCTCGTTTCTTTCTCTCTCGTCCTCTTGTCCTTGGTTTTTCATTTTTGCCCCCCCTTCTTCCCATCTTCCTTAATGGCGGAATTCGACTGTGTGCAACCCACTCACTCGTCAAAGGACCGGTTATTCAAGGAAAAACAATGAAGACACTGCTTAGCAGGGGATTACTCTCTGGGCCATGGTGGGAAGAATCTTTGATTGAAAAAATTTTAGGGGAGTCTAGCACCTTTCAAAAAATTTGGGGTTAATCTTGGAATTAACTTTAGACGATCAAGTTGATTTGTAGGTAAACTAATTTTCTTCTTTTGTGAATTGCCTTGAGGATAGGGATTATTCTATTCATTGGCAAAAAGTACTCTTGAACTTAAGGGTGCTCTCATCTCCATTTCGCACTGGTTTCCTGGAGCTTCTATTTATAATGCAATTCCTCTAGCACAGCCTATCTGCGGATGGTGAGAAAGGTTGAGCTTTTGAAGAGGCGCAGTATGTATTTAAGCGGCAAAACGCCCTCCTTCAACCTGGGTTAGGGCGGTGGTTGAGTTTTGACCTCTCGTCGTTCTTGCCCCATCACTACTAGGCCCTAAAAGACTATCATCCGAGCTAAAGTTTAAGGCGTTAACTTGTCTTTCCCCACTTAATTCCCTTTGTACTGATGAATGATTAGACCAGGTTGGTTCACCTGGTGTTTTTAGATACGAAGGGGTTTCGGTTCTGAAAAGAAAGTGTGGAAAAATCTGGTTCATAGCGCCCAAAATGCCAAGCAAGAGATGACTTCCTCCACACATTTTCAAGTCTAGATACATCTGCTTTCTGTTTTAGATGCACATCTTTGAGACCCTTGTAGTCTGTGGGATAGATCTTTCTACATCCAACCCACAAGATTATTGCAACTGAGTCCCGAAGCAATTGAAAAAGTATAGGACAATAATTCTAATCTTGTTAACTGCACAAGTTTAAACCCTCCAAGGGAATGCATGAATGTCAAGGCTCAGCATATTCAGAATTTTCTCAAGCATGATAATGAGGCTAGTTCAGCATCATCGGGTTATAAAGAAGTGCGGCGATCTTCTCGGCAGGATGACTCAGTGGGGACCACCGGGTGGCAGCAAACCCTAGTCTAAGTAAAAGAAGGAATTTCTGGTCCTAAGCTTGGATGTAGCAAAGTCCGCAGCAATGGTTTAATAAGGGTTAGTCCTCGAAACGAAAAGGTGTACTGTTACCATTGATTCAATGAATTTGAAACGTCTTCGCTCTATTCAATGCGGGACTTTCTGCGGAAAAGAAAAGTCCTTGTTCTTTAAAGACCTATGGGAAGCAATGTGTTTTATGCTTGCAACCTTCTGTCTTCTCAAGCTATGGAGTTAGATTCATCCACAAACTCAGAAATGATCGTGTCCTTGTAAGAAACAAAAGTTCACACTCGCAAAGGAGCCACTGCACATAGCTTCTGGAATCAGGTTGAAGATACTCCATGCTAGTGACCGGCTTTACGGCTTAAGGCGTGAAGGCTGAGCCTGTCGTGAACCGGTTCAGGAGGGTCATCACTCTAAACTAGTGTCAAAACCTTAACATGGAGTTAATGTACTGATGGGATTACACTTACTCGAGTCTTTGACGTCATCTCGAATTGGAGGCACCATATTTTATGCTCAACCAGCTTTGGCCCAGGATTATTGCTCCAACCACCTTACTTGCTATCTAGATATTGCTTCAGCTGCAACCAAGTTTTCTGACGGTTATTCTATGGAGAGAATTTGAGAAGTTATTTTGATCCTTATGCATGCCAAAGTATGTTAGTCTTTCTGTTTAGGCAATTTATTGCTTGCCCAACCACCCCTCTATATAGGAAATGCATTGGGTAATGGTTTTATTCCCCCGCGTTTTCACTAGGCTTGGTGCTTGCCAGTCCCTCTCATTCTTACTCACAAACCCTAATTTCTCACCCAACTTCTCACTGTTTTTCTACAGAATGGAACATTGAGCTTGGCACATGCTTTTGCTACCTCGGAAAGGTTTATTTTATGCAATATTGAAGATGTCAATGTCTTAGGGGGCTGAGGATAGGCTTTTTGTACCGTTTTCAATATCCTTGACCCATTTTCCCCAAGTTCTGCCCTCTCAGCCCAACACTTTAAATTACCCTCCCAAACAGACTTCTCACTTTGGTCGTGAAATGATTTGGGCCTGCACCATCCTTTTTCTGAAGCATCTGGATCCTACGTGGACTCTTTCCGATTCTGTTTGAGTCTTTTGAGTTCCCACAACTTCAGGCCCAACCAGCTCCAGCACTTATTCTTCTGTCTTTGCGTCCTTCCTTCAGTAATTTCTGGCGAGCCCTTCAACTGTTGGCTCAACCTTTAGTTTATCAGGTTTCAGCCCCTGAAGGCCCTATATAGCCCCATCTCCGGCAAGGGTGCTCTCCGCCTATCCCTCCACATACAACCAAAATTGCCTGACACCTGTCAATAGTTCTGATGAAATCCAGGAGAGGGATCCTGCCATCCACACCACTCCATCCATAGGGTCCTATCCTTTCCCCAGACCCATGATCACGTTCAACATAACCAAATGTTTCAAAATCCCTAACCCAAAATGTGGTAATGAAGAGCTGGACGTCCCAAACCCTAATAGGGTTAATGAAGTTCTGGATTGACAACTGAGATGGAGCTTTCTTTTCCCACGGTAGGGATTCCCAGGAAATGATGAACACGTCTATTGATCTGGCCAACCCACTTCATGCATGTGATACGACTGTCACAGTGGGTATCTAGTTCTGTCAGAAGAGAGAAAAGTGTTTGGCTGCATGGGTAGGAAGGCTCAAAGGAAAATCACTTGAGGCAGCGGAAAGCAAGAAACTAAGATACGTCAAAACTTTGGGGAAACAAGGTTGCATGCAAAGCTGATCTACTAATGGATGAAGTGAAGGCTGAGTGGAGGCAAAGGAATTGCTTAGGGTCCTACTAAAGGTTGAAGATCCAGAACCTGGGTATGTCTACTATGGAAGTGGGAGAGAGTTCAGCTCGAGGAATGAGTCTGATGTGTTTAAAGTTGAAGATGTCTGATATAGTACAAGTGATGATCCAGAAACTGGAAGTGCAGGATGCTTGTTGTCAAGGGCCCTGAGGCTGCCAAAAGCCTCGCTGTGATTAATGAAGACTTTGATGTGGAATTTGTAGGGCGGTTGGTTCAGAGGAAGCCCTCACAATTCACACATCTGGTGGTTGGTTTGGTCTCACAGGCCAACCAAAATTTTTTTCCTCTGTGAAACTAAGACTGATGTAGCTAGTTTGACTCCTGTTTAGTAGGAAGGGTTTATGTGGAATTTACTGGGAGTGGTGCTATTGGTAGTGCTGGTGGTCTTTTGTTGCTTGGACCACAGCAAGCAAGCTTCTGTGAGCATTTATAAAAACATCTATTGTACTTGATGTGTATGAAGCTGATTTCAATTATCTCTGTTTTTCTTTATGGCTCCCCTTACTTGGAAGAAAGAAGAATGTGTGGGATTGAGATTTCAGTGGCTATAATGCCACCTTTGATGGTTTTCCTAAGTGCTTCATAGGGATTACCAATAGAATATCCAGAGTCAAATTAGGGAAGTAGCTATCATTCAAAGGAGCAAATGATTTTACTTCTGGAGATCACTTGTAATCTCTCAGAACTTCCGATTCTGGAGCTACTTCACTTGACCAACAACAGACAAAGTAGGATCAATGTCTAGAGACTTGACAGAGCTATGCTAACCCTAGGTTTGCTACAGCTCTTCCCTGAGAGTTTACTTGGAAGCATGAAATATTAGTTTCTGACATGCACGCATCATTCTACACACTAATCCTATGAAAACCAAAAGACGAACCCTATTAAATGAGGGCCTGGTGGCTGAAATGCAAGGAAGCAGATGACATCATTCAGAAGCATCGGCACATAATCTCTTGGCTTCGCCCATGTTCACCCTTCAAAGAAATTTGGAATACTCTTTGTCGAAGGCAAGTCCTTGGTGTTTACAGGTTCAAGAAGATAATGAGTTACATGGGACAAATTTAATGATCAACTCCTGGATGCCGAAGGGTGACTTTGCTCCACACAACATTGAGGAAATTTTCAGCACAAAGAAGTTATGTCTTGATTCAAGCTCAAGTCCAACATGTTTTACTGGAAGCAGCGAGCAAAGAATAGATGGGACTTGTGGGGGGACCAGACTAACAAGTTTTCTTTCTTTAAAAGTGTTAAACTGGAAGGAGAAATGAAATAAGAGCTCTACAAAGTGAAAGATGGGCAGCTGGGTTCATGATGAAAATCAGTTTGGAGATCTATTTTTCTAGTTACTTTCAGGACTGTTCAAAGCAAACTGCCAGGATGACCCATGGCAAAACACCTTCTCCAATGAGGTTCTAGCAAGGTAATTGGCTTAGATGGGCAAACTCTTTCCAAACATTCCCACCTGAAAAGCCTTTCACTATGGATGAAATTGAAACAGGCTCTTTTCTCGATGAAGTCCACTTAAATACCCCGGGTCCTGATGGTATTCCCCCGAGTCTTTTCTCCAAGAAGAAATGGAAACCTTATTCAAGAGATGATGTCTTGGTTGGCATCAAGGCCTTTTTCGGATAATGGGTTCTGCTTCAGGAGATGAATATGTTACATTGCCTTGATCCCAAAAGTTGATCAACCTAAAAGGTTGTGACTTCAGCCTTATAAGCTTGTGTAATACTGTTTTATAGAGGTAATGTCAAAGGCGATGGTCAGAAGACTCAAACCGATCATGAGTGACATCATCAGTGGAATTCCAGAATGCTTTTGTGCCCGGCAGGCTTAATGTCCGTAACTGTATCATTTGCCGCATGAGCTGGTTGGATGATAAAAAAACGGAGACAAAGGGAAAAAATTTTGGGCTATTCTTAAGTTGACTTGTAATAAGGCTTATATAGAGTTCTTGGAAGTTTTTGAAAGATGTTCTTATTGTTCCTAAAGTCCCTCCAAGATGGATACAATGGATTCTCAATGGTGTCTCTACTGTATCCTTACTCTATTCTGCGTGAATGGGGAGTCCTACTACGTGTTCAAGCCAAAGGGAGGGTTTAAGACAGGGACCCCCTCTCACCCTATTCTCCTTCTCTGCATGAAATGCTTTCTAGGAGGTTCAGCTTTACCTTCAAGAGTCAAAGTGCTTAAGGGGCTAAAGATTAGTAACAAGTGGTGTTATGGTTAATCACCTCTTTTTGCTGATGATGCTCTATTCTGTTTCAAAGTTACTAAGGAGTCCACTGATGTGGTCAAGAATTACTATTGAAGAGTTTTGTAGGTTATCTCGGGAGAGCTTGTCAACCTACGCCAAGTCACTTATATTTTGTCAGTTAACAACACTTTCCAGCCAGCAGGTTAGGAGAAGTCCACTTAGACCCCCGTTGGGTATGGATGAGTTGGACAAACTGGGAAACCATCTTGGTTGCCCGATGGTGTTGATGGCAGAACTCTGGGGCTTTTAATTCCACATGATGAGAAAGTGGTCAACCATATTTCTGCATGAGATTCTCCATCTATCTCAGCCAGGGAAAGCTTCTAGCTTATAATTCCATTCTTTGTTGTGCTAGCTTCACACATCATGACTATCTAATTATGATTCCCAAAGGAGAATTTTACAGAAGATTAAATTCGTCCTACTCAAATTCTACTGGTCTAGGTCCATGGATACAGGAACTATCATATTGGAGAAAGGAAGAACACCTAGAACAACCAAAGTTCCAAGGAAGGCTGGATTGAAGAACATTGGAACTTCTCAAACACTGCTTTGTTCATAAAACAAGCTTGGCGTATTCGAGCAATCCTGGCTATTAATGAGCAGAATTCATGCTAGCCAAATAAAAAACCTGCTTCCTTTACAGAGACTGGAAAGTCCTTCCTAATGGTGCTTCCTGTGTGTCGAAGCATTCATCGTTCTTGCTGGCATTGCTTGAAGGATGGAGTGAGGAGACGTATTGGAAAATGGTCAGTAGTAGTTGAATGTCTTAAATACTGTGGCTGGGCAAGGGGACTTCAGCCCAACCAGGTGTAATCTTCAATATCTCAATGGGTTTCGGAGCTTATTACTGAGGATAAACAATGGAACAAGCCCCTTGTTTGGCAACTCTTCAGGACAGTGATGCTAAACACATTTTTGCTACTCACATCCCAGTAGGATGGCTGAAGATGCGTATATTTGGAACTATTACTTCTAATGGAAACTATTCGGTCAACTCAGCTTACCACCACTGTTGGCTAAAAGAAACTTAAAGATAATTCGGGAGAAGCTTCTGGAAACTCTTTGGAAGAGCAACATGAGTGTCAAATGGAAACACTTTGCTTGGGAAGATAGCAACAGATAGCCTTCCAACCAAAGGAAACCTTAGAAAGCGAGGGATTCAGGTGGATTTATCATGTTCTATGTGTGATGGTGAGGAATCAACAACCCACTGTTTATGGAATGCTCCAGTTGCAAGACCATGGGCTGCTGCCCATTAGGTATCAGATTGAACGATGATCATGATATACCTTTTAGGGGAATGGTCTCCAAATTGTTCACTTACCTTGTGAAGGAGAGGAATGAGATGTGGATAGTGCTTGTGGCCCTCTGTTGGAACATTTGGTGCCACAGGAATGACGTTGTGTTTAGGAATGTTGGTGCAAACCCTGATACGATCCTTAAGAGAATGAATGGAGATGTAATTAAGTGGAAGAAAACTTTGGAGATACTCCGCCAACTACAAGTACTTTACAATGATAAGACATTCTACTACAAGCAGAACTAGAACAAGCTGGATGCATGGCTCTATTGGCTACTGCATGTGATATGGTTGTGATCGTGGATGGGGCTTGGAAAGCTAAAGGATTCTACGTGGAATGCTGCGGTTGATTGTTTTAAGAAGAATGAGGATTGCCCTCTCTGCGCAAGGAAGAAGAATTTGGGCGCTGATGCTACTCAGGCAGAGTTCATGGTTGTGCTCTTGGCGTTGAAGGAGGTTCACACCACCACGACTAAAGTTGAAATTTGGACAGATTGCCAATCCATTGTGGATTGCTTGCATGATAGACAAACACTCGGTTGCGTGCACTAATATCCTTTTAGATTTCATTTGATTTATGTAAATAACTTTGATTATGTGTTAGTTAGTAAGGTAGTAGACATTTTTGTTAATGAGGCCCATGTACTAGCTACTGCTGCTAGGAAAGGGTCCTAATGTTGTTTTTGGTTTGTTTCTTTGCCAAAAAAAAAAAATTGATTTTGAATCAATTTTGCAAAAAAAAAAAAAAAAAAAAAAAAAAAAAACCTATTCACATTCTTTTTTTTTCAAAAACTAATCATTTCTTAGCTTGAATTAAAGAAGGAAATCCATAGCTCAACTTATTTTAAAAATATTCAAAAACTAGTAAACTATTCATTGAAAAATGCTATTCAACGTTCCACTACGTAAAATTAATAAACATTTTTTAGAAAAAAGTATTCATACCGTATATTATTACGTTATTTAAAACATTGTTTCATTATTATTAAATCTGCGCATATGATTGATTATATAGTGAACCTATATAAAGAAGAAAAGGATATATACAGTACAGTGGATATGCAATTGGTTGTGAAAGTATAATGCTACCCCAATTAAGCATAATGACTAAAGTCATCATTTACCCTAAATTACGATTTTCAATCACAACTATTAAAAGTGAGGGATAACTCAATTGTTTTGAGCTATTTCTTCATTCTGAAAGATCATATGATTGATTCTCATTCACGCATTTGTGTCTTTTGTGCTATATAATATATATATATATATATATATATATATTATAATATATATATATATATTATATATATATAATATATTTGTTGTTAGTCTTACCTTATAAATAAATTCAATGGAAGTATGCATATATTGATGATTGTACAGTACGTCTTTATTTCCTACAATGCTCGTTATTGACTAATGGACTCAAGTTGTTTAAAAATGTGTTTATGTTGAAAATTGTACTTTGTTTTCAAATTATTTGTTACTCTTATATATACATATCATTTACGAAAGTTTTAAATTAATCGTAAGACTTTTTTTGGACAAAAATTTTTGTTATCCCTCTCGTGTCTTATAGACCTTCATTTTTTTTGTATCTCTTTTTTTCTCCGAAAATTGTATAAAATTCTACAATTTATAATAAAGTGTAGCGAGTAAAGATGAAATTAGGAATTATGAGTGAGCATTATTTTTGTTCAAATTGCTAATAAAAAAAATCAAAATTCTAAACAATATGTATTTTATTCACTCTCTATTTATTTATTTATAGTCAGTCTCTCTCTTTGATCTAGAGTTGGACACCACTAACTAACTATCAATATTATTAAAATTGATAGTAAGAAGGAATATCATGATACATATATCCAAAAAAAAGAAGTGACAGTTTGGAACTGCAAATCAAAAATGGTAAAGTATATAACCCACATTTGGCGGCTAAAATGATTGGAACAATGATGCTGATGAGGCCTGAATATGCATGCAAAAATTAAAGCAATACCTTACACTCCAATTAATTATCCAATTAATATATCCAATTATTATATATGGTGTCATTATTATTATAATAAGATATTAATTAAATAATTAATTAATAATAATAATAAAAACAAACCCATTCCCAACAATTAGGTTCGGTTAATGAGGTTCAGTATTTAAGCATTAATGTAGTAGTTGGAATTGAAGGTCCTTTAATTTTGTAAGTTTGGCATTTGGTTACATTGTACCTAGCACACTTATAAGTTTTAATTGTAAGTCCTATATAAGCTGCATGCACACTAATGCACTAATACTCTAATACTCTCTTCTTGTGTTCAACAACGCTCTTCCCATCTCAAATGCGCTGCGTTGTCTACTCTTCTCGGGTCACAACTCACAACTATGCCGGAATCTTGAGTAACTTTTAATCATCTTCGCTATTTTATATTATTATTCATTCTCTAAACATTGTCATCATTATTCTCCATCAACTTCCACTCATAATAATAATACTTCCGCCCTCTTTCTTTGTTCTAAATTGAACTCAACTAAACTTACCTCAATAATAATAATAATTAAGTAAAACTAAAGTATCATAAAATTAAGCGCATATTTATTRCTAAGACTCACACTCATAATTCAAAATCTATCACATCAACTATTACCTAAATTTACTTTTTAATAGCAATTCAGAGTCATACAAGATTTTACACTTTATATATTACTAAGACTTCATTTCAGACTCACTTAAAATAACCCCAAACAATTTTTTTATCCATAAAATTGTCAAAGTTTGGAGCCTGCTATTTGGAGCCACTTAAAACAAATAAGATTAGAAAACATAAAAGCAAAATATTTAAAGTACGTGTGGGGCTCATTAGGACTTTAGGAGTCTTAATCTGAATTTGGTTTCCAAAACTCACTTTGAAACTACTTGTATTACAAGTCTCGTACATACCACATTATTGATTGAGACTCGCCCAAAATTCACATTGAGACTCTCATTAAGTCTAAAGAAACAAAGTCATCTTCGACTAAGGCTACACATATATACAAGGTGTTTGCAAGTCATTTATTGGACAATGGTAATAGAGTAATTTTTGTTTGTTTGTATGTACAAGCATAATGTTAGGATTCCTTATTTATGGCGATTCATACAGTTATCAGATAGGGTAACAGAGTCAGTGTGACACAATTATCACTGATTTGAATCTCTTCTCACTCTGATCTTCCTTCTAAGTCAAATTAATTTGTGTCGGATATGAAGAATCTAAGTTACATCCACGTTTTAAGATCCAAGGAATTAACTTTTGGCTTTAAATTTTTMACCTTAATATTTTGCTTAGTATATTATTATTCCGTTCTTTTTTAATTTAAACTGCCTTTTCTTTTTTTAGATGTTAATTATGTTTAATTTATCGATCAATTTGTCTTATAAACAGATCTCCTTTTCATTTATCCGTATCCTTTTCAACTCCAATCCTAAAACTATGTGCATGACCTAGGTGTTGTAATTTTACAAGGACACATGGTTTTGGTTGCTTATGAAGGAGTAGCATGCTAATTTTAAATTCCCTTTTAAATTTGACTTTCAAAGATAATCCAAATTATCATTTTTGGCAAGGTAATTAAACTTTGAAAGATGGTGCTCGAGATTAATTTAATGAAGTATTACTAGTTCGTTTAGTTACGTTATTAATATTATCATAATTATTTCAACTTTTGAATGTCTATGATAGTTAGGCTATCGTTTGCAAACATCGAAAAAAAATCATTTTTCATCAAAACGATCGACTAAACTGTTAATGAAAACTCGAACCATGAATGAAAACAATATGACGGCCTTCTATATTATCGAAAACTGATCAAACCTAATATTGATCGATCAATATCCCTGAGACCCTGATCGGAAAAATTGTCAAGTACAGTGTAGTGTTCTATGAGACTATCACACATACCATTTTTTCTATTTAAAATTAGGCCACTAATGCCCCACTATATGTATGTACAATTGTAATTATTATTCATTTATTCAGATGCATTTTCATACAAAATATTATTTATTTTGTAATTATAAGGGAACACATACAACGCGTTATCAATATAATCACTCAATCCACTAGTTGAAAAGAAGGTTCGAAATATTCTTTTGATGTACTTGATCAATGTACTTGAACAATGTACTTGAATGCTAATCATATGTCATACATAACGATCAAATAGCAAGAACCAGATCTTTCTTGGATTTTGCTAGTGCATACTGTACCTTTGTATTATGAATTCATTACGTGTTATCAAAATTAGATGCATTGATTTTCGCCCATATTAGCGATTCATCTTTCACTTAATACCAAACATCAGAATGTTCTTAATAAAGATGATATATATGTCATATAATCATATGACATAAATTATCATCACATCATATATTATGGATTTAAATGAAATAGATTGTGGCATAACAAGAACACAAATTACAGATCTTCTAAGCTTATGCAAAGCAAGTTGTGAATAGGTATTAGTGGGTGAATATAAGTAGGTACTTGTTGTAAGTTTTATATGAAATTCTTAGGCTAATTAATCAAACTTGTGATACAAGTCTACAATTCAACGTACAAAAAAGGCTGGAAAATTGAGGAGTGGCAGAATTTGTTCCATAATTATATTTTAGGGCATATAAATAATGAATTGCATGAAAATCCAGTCACGAGTATAACTCGTATAAGTTTTCTCATTACCAGAGGATGCTTCCCATGCAAGTGTACATTCTTGAATAATTAATCTTGTTGAGCTCATGAAATAACCCACAACTCACAACCCATATGTGAGTGTAAGTACATTGTTTTACATTGGAATAATCAAAGGGTGTTGTGATGAAGAATCCCATACTGAAATAATTCAAGAGTTGAGACCATTATGTAAGGCTTAGGGCTACTCCCTCATTGTCATATGATATTGAGGTAGAACTTTCTTTTGGTCTTGGCGGAGTGGACTTGCATTCCTTCATGGCAACGTGGCAGGTGCGCCAAACTCGTTTGACAAATTCACTAATTAGTTATACTCTAGGCGTGATTTATTTATTTTATAGTTCGATTATACAAAATTGTCATTTTGATTCATGTTGCGGACCTCACTTTTAGCATAAAGGATTTAATTGCCTGATTTATGGTCTAATTATTGTACCGTTATGTGGTTTTATAGTTTGATTACACGAAATAGTCATTTTTTGGTTCATGTTGCTGACTCACTTTTAGCATACAGGATTTGATTCTTTGATTCATGTTCTCTTCAATTTATTTTCAATACTGAATGAATAAATAAGTTCAATTCAGAATAGTTGAATTTAACAAATTAACAACTTGTGAAAAAACTTCAGAAATGTTCTTATAATAAAGAAGATATGTATGTCATATAATCATATGACATAAATTATCATCATTATGTATATTAAGGATATAGGTAAAATAGTTTGTTGGCAAAACAAGAGCACAATTATAGATCTTCTAATTAAGTTTATGCAAAGCAAGTTGTGAACACCCTATTAATAGGTGAATAAGTAAATACTTATTGTAAGCGTTATACGGAATTCTTTAGGCTAAAGCTGTGATACAAGTCTACATGTCAACGTACACAAAAGGCTGAAAATTGATCAGTGGCAGAATTTGTTCCATAATACTTAGGCAAAATTGTCAAAAACTACCTTTTATAAGGGGAAGTTTGTCACAAGTCACGTTTTCTAAACGAAATTGTCTAAAACCACCTTTTGTGGTTACGTTTGGCTTGTTGACCACCACCTTGTGGTCGGAATCCGGAGCGTTGACAATCACGAAGAACAAAACAAAACCCAGATTTGCAGGCTAACTTAAGAAACTCCTTATCAACACCCAACTAAGAACCCAAGAGTGAGTTTTAGACAATTTCGTTAAAATAAGAAAATTGTGACAAACTCTTATGAAGATGGTTTATGACAATTTTGCCTAATACTTATTTTAGGCCAAGGCATAAGTGACTTGCATGAAAATCGAGTCATGGGTGTAAGACCTCTTGAGATCCTCCCATGAATATGCAAAGTGTACATTCTTGAGATAATGATTCAAATAATTATTGTTTGTCCTTGTCTCTTAAGTGGTTTTATGGTTTATTATATGAAATAGTCATTTTTTGTTCATGTAGCCTGATCTAACTGTTGATGAATAAGTGCGTGGTTTTCATGCATGGTTGTGTATAATAGTACTAAAAATTATCACAATTAACCAATTATCTTTCGAGTTTTCTCATAACCCATTGGTTATATATGTCCTTTCTAAGGTGCATGTACCCCTTGTTAAGTTTTTAAAATACTAAGGGTACCTCCAAAACTAACTCAATTGAACTTGATCACGATTAACCAATTTAAACTCTAATAATGAAATACAACCAGTAGCASTCATTCTTCAAGCTATTGTACCAATTCTCCTTTCCAATGGGACTTCATAAACCCAAAGTGTAAGTGCAAGCTAGTGTTGGATTGCAAGTTCGTTGCAAAGCTCAATGTTTGTGGGTACCTCTTAAAATTTTGGAAAACGCTGAGTACAACTTGAAAAAGTCGTAAATGCATTATTAATATTCCTTTAATTTGTTCTGTTTATTTCGAAACAGGGGAAGTATTATAGATTTATACGCAAACAAAATTCTCTTAACTCCCCTTTGCAAATTTGGAGAAAACTCACAAATTAATTTTTTTTTATTATAAAAGAAGGAAAATTTGCGAAAAAAGACCTTTTAAATTTTTTTTTTGTGAGAAAAGACCTTTTAAAAAATTTTATATCACAAGGGACCTTAATCAAAAAAAATTTTGTTAACAGGGACCTTGCTGGTGGTTTTGGCCTTTGACCACCTAACTCCGGCGTTGACCCACTCTATCCTTCTTATTTGCACTCCAAGTCACCCTCTACACTCCCCCCACCCTCTCTTCTCTCTTCTCCCCTCCTTTTCCCCTCGCCTGAAACAACCCCACTCGCCACCCCTCTTTTCTTCTCTTGCTTTCCCTCTCGCTGCCACCACAGCGGCGCAAAGCCGCCCCAACCACCACCGTCAGCCCTCCATTCTCTTCTCTCTCTTTCACATCTCAACACTCACAATCACTCATACAAACTTACAAACTCTCTCWCTCATCTCACAAAATCACTCAAAATTTTCCATTTCTTTTTTCTTAAAGCTTCAATTTTTTCGTTTTTGAACCCAGAATTCTGGGTTATCTACAAATTTTTGGGGGTTTAGGGCTCACAAAAGAACCACGAAAAACCTTCAAATTTTCGAGCCAAAACCACCCCATAATCTGCCAGAATTTCGTGCCAAATAACCCCCAAAAACTCAGATTTTCGAGTGGGGATGAAACCCACTCAAGAACCCAAGTAAAACGCCCCATGTGAAGCACGAACAAGCCTCGAAGATGCACTGTACTCACGAAAATCAGTAGTAGCAGCAACCACGAACAAATTCCACCAAAAATAGCAGCAACCACGAGCAGAATTCGTGCCAATATGCACCCAAATTTGAACCAAAAGAACCCATGAGTCTCAAACGCCAGAAAATTCCAGCACATTGACACCAATTTACCCAGAAAATTCGAGTGAAAATCATCCAAAAACGCCCCAAACAGCCCAAATTCGAGACAAAACCCCAGAAATTGCCTCCATGAAATTGCGAAGAAAATTGCTCAAGATGAATTTGGATTTAGGGTTTAGAATTTGAGGGATTTGAGGAAAAAAAAAGAAGTGTTTTGGAAGGAATAAGGAGCGTGGAGTGTAGAGGGTGAATTGGAGTGCAAATAAGAGGGAATGGGAGGTCAACGCCAGAGTTGGGTGGTCAAAGGCCAAACCACCAGCAAGGTCCCTGTTAACAAAATTTTTTTTATTAAGGTCCCTTCTAACATAAAATTTTTTAAAAAGTCTTTTCTCACAAATTTTTTTTTAAAGGTCTTTTTTCGCAAATTTTCCATAAAATAAATAAAGAAATGCGAAATAAAGGGACCCATTAGCCCAAATTGAAGTAATAGACAATTATTTAGTTTGCCAAAAAAAATTGGCTTACTTTGTTGGTAAGAAAGAAATTTAGGGATTTGAAAATTTGGAATCGAACCCTAATCTAAAAGATCTTTTCTCAACGACCTAATATCAAAGCGTTTATGTAGCGGACGTCAACTGATAATCAATTCACATTACACCACTTATACTTCAGCAGGTTGCAATGGCTACTCATCATTTACTTTTCTGCGTAATAAAGCCATGACTCAACTTAAGCATATAATATAAGATTACAACTTGAAAGTATTATATGGATAAAATTTTTTG
The DNA here is from genome assembly GCA_008642245.1 of Bassia scoparia. NCBI lineage: Eukaryota > Viridiplantae > Streptophyta > Magnoliopsida > Caryophyllales > Amaranthaceae > Bassia > Bassia scoparia. The sequence goes on from SNQN01002997.1 coordinate 30,386, forward strand.
TATGGTGTTTCTTAAACAAAGCGATTAATTAACGGTTGAATTGGGTGGTTTAAATAAATCAATGAAGTGTATGCGACCTTTGCAAGAGTAGTGGCTCTTAGCTTGGAAAGTGGAAGAATTGATTCACTTCTTCATGCATGTGATGGATGTGTTGTTGAGTGTACACCTTTGCATGGATTATATGTGGATACTACTATACTACCTCCCTATCCACAAGGGTGTTTTATTTTTCTTTTTTAAAGAGCGTATTCATTGTTCTTTTCCTCGTGGCAATGACAATGAATTTGTATGATGCTATCTAAAAACTTTCATCTATTTAGTATCCATGATAATTTCATATTCATATATACCACATATTTTGATTATGAGTAGGAGTTAGCTCTGATCATTACGTACCACGTTACCAGCAATATACATGTGACTGATTTATTTGAAATTAAAGCACGTCATAGATAAAGATAAGAAGAAATCATTATATATATATATTTTATAGTTTAAATTTAGAGGTTTTCTAAACTATATTTACGTGCTTCTAACGTTTTAAAAGTAGCATCATTTTCGAATTGTTTTTAAACTACTCATAAAGTTACAAACTAAATTCTAATATATAATTAACTATATTATAGAATTATTGGTAAATTACAAGTGATTATTATGCTTGTGTTATAGCAAGAGCAATGTGCCTGCCATAAGATTTCCCTAGCTTTTGGGTTAAGAGTGGGTGGAGGCTTCCCATCAATGCTACCTCTGGAGAGCTGACCTCAATTGATCTAAACGTCGGAGATGAACGTTAGACTTTCCTTAGCACAATCTTGTCTTAGAAGTTCCACCTATGCTAGCTTCCTATAGCACCTGCACAAAGGAGAATAATTCTTGAACGGATTTCACACTTGAAAGGATTTTGGGACTCGCTTATCATCCTTGCCGAAGGATTATCAACTTAGACTCTTCGCCATAGCTAACATCGCATTGTTCCGAGGTCTCATTAGTGAGGGGTCCGGGAGTCAACTCAATCGACCACGTTAGATCTTCATCCCTAGTCATTCTTGCATCTCGCCCAAATGTCCGTCCCATGGATCTCATTCCCATCCTCATCTTCAAAGACTTGGTTCTGAGGATCCTTCTGGCAACGTTCTTTATGCGAGGCATCATTTCCTGCATAAGTAGAGTATCAGGGATGGTCCGACTGTTTATTGAATTCGAAGCAAAGATACAAAGGGTCGAAGAAGCTCGCAGTCGCCAAGCCCATTAACCAGCGAGCTAAACCCTAGATTGGCCACGCCAAGCTGGGTCTTTCGACCCAACCCATCAAAAAACAACTCATCGAAGTGCTATCTCCATTTACGTTTCCTTAAACTACGAGGAATTTATTTTAGAGATGCCATGGTCAAACACCCTCCAAGCCCAATGCATGATTGGGGTATTTGAGGGGCAAATGATGTGTCACGTGAAATCCACTGGCCATGTGTCCACTTGATATTGGATCAATATCTACGTGGCAAGCGACACAAATAAATAAATCAGATTAGAAGTCGATCGGAATCAGATTTCCGTATGCAAAGTGTAGTAATGGATAATCAATAGTGTGATGGGTGACAAATTCACTCATCTAAGCTCCAAGGGTTAAGGTAAAATACTATAAAATACTCGAAGAAGCCCATTAATTACAACATTCATTATTCTCAACGACTAACCACCTGAGAACTTTATCTCTCTACTTTCTCTATATTTCTCATAGCACTTTACTCCCTTATTTTTCGTACTTACTTAAGCATCGGAGGGAGATAACTGAATAGGTTATTCTCCTTTCATCAGTGTTAAGGAGCATAGCATAGGTAAAGTGCTAAGGAGGAGTGCAAAGGTTTATTCCAACGTTCAATAGAGATCAGCTCTCAAGTAGCATTGAATGGAAGCTTCCACCCCTCTCTCATCCTAGAAGCAGGAATCTTATGGCATTGCACATTTCTTGCTACAACACAGTGGTGGATGCACACTTAGAGGAGTGGTTCATTTGACCCCACTTGAAACTCAAAATAGTTAAATTAATGTTATAGATTTGAGATTTTGTCACATATCTTTAGACTAAATTAATTATTCGACCCCATATATATAAACATACCAAATTTAATTGACCCCCGCTATATTTATTTCTGGATCCGCCACTGCTACAACAGCTTGTATAGTTTAAATTTTGTAGGTGTGTATGTTGCAAATATTAGTTTGGGGAGTGAATGAGTTATTTATGTTGTTTTAAGTATAATTGAGTTGGAAGAAATTATTATATGTTAATTAGATTTTATATGTCTATTTGTTTGGTCATTTTTTCTCAAGATAGAGTGAAACTTTCACAATGACAAACACATGATATAACTTGGAAAAATGTCAGAAAGTACCTTATTAAGGGACCTTTTGTGAACTAGTACTTTATTCCAATTTTTTGCAAATAGTACCTTTGATAGCACTTTATTTTAAAAATGGTACCTTGACATCAGATGCCGATCAAAAAAGTCAAAAAATCACGTTGACCTGCGTTTTTCCCTCTCTTTATTGTGCGTGTGTTTCACCGGGTTATGTCTTGTGTGGGTTTTGTTTTTCCCCCAATTATCCCCTATTTATTTTACTCCAACGTTCACATCCCTCTTCATCTTCAACCTTTATTCTTCAAAATCTGTATGTTCTTCCCTTAACTCTCCATCTTTTTTCTTAAAAATTTTCTGGTGAATTTCTTTCTTTTTTTTACTTATCTTTATTTCTAATTTTATTTGCACATTTTGGGGATTTAATTTATTTTTTGTTGCAATATTTATTTGCAGTTTTTGGGTATTTAATTCATTTTTTTTTTACTTTTCTAATATTTTTCATTTTCTAATTCAATTTTAGGAATTATGGCTCGACTTCCTACTCGATGCAAGTGTGGTGTGCCAGTTGCAAGGGTTAAACCCAACTCATAAACATATAAACAAATACAAAACATTAAACAAATGGAAAAAAATAGGGTTTCATTGAAAATTAAGAAAAAATACCTTCTTGGGATTAACACAATGAAAACGTGCCAAAATTCATGACCAAACCGACAGCAATTGACAGCAATGGAGGAAGAGAGAGTGATGAGCGAGGAAGAAGAAACAGCAAGGTAAGAGTACGAGAAAGTGAAAAACAAAAAAAAAAGAGGGGATTAAAATTGGTCGAGTGAGGCCCACGCTCAAGTATTACTGCCAAAGGGAGGGAAAAAGGAAGGTCAACGGGTTTTTTTGACTTTTTTTGGTCGGATTCTGATGTCAGCAAGGTATCATTTTTAAAATAAAGTGCTATCAAAGGTACTATTTCGCAAAAAATTGGATCAAAGGTACTAGTTCACAAAAGGCCTGTTAAATAAAATACTTTCTGACAATTTTTCCATATAACTTAGAGAAGCCTCAAGATTTAGTTTGCAATCTTTCATGTTTTACCTGCTACATTATATAAATGAGAAAATTCTATTTTATAAGTTTAAAAGTTATTTCGCTAATCAACGATTGGTTTTGGCATATAAACCCTTTTTTTTAATGTAAGTAGACTAAATTCTTCTACTAGCCTTCTCTTGGACCGCCCAAACACTTTTTCACTATTTAAAATTAGGGTAATGTTATATAAGGCCTACAAATAAATATTAAATTCAATATCTAAAATGATAGTATTTATTGGGAAGTTTATGAAAAACAATTTAAAACATCATTCAAATTGGTTATGGAGTGTAACATAATTTTTTTTTTAATATAAAACATTATTTTATTGTCTTTTTATGTACGGACTGCATAGTACATATTTGTTACTCCATAAAATTATTATAGAAATGACTAATAAAAAATTGAATTTTTATACAATAGAATGAAAATGCACACAAAAAAGTCAATAATTTTTATTAGTTACATGTCAAATTGTGGAAGGAGCCCTATAACTAAGGTTGTGTATAGATTTGATTCAAAATGCGAAAGGTCAATGTATGTTAATAAACTCGCATTACAATTTCTGACAAGGGTTTTCAATTACTCCTCATATTTATAGACTTAAGAGTGAATAAAATATACAGTAGTACTTGAAGTAGTGATAGTGATTAATAAGAGTGATGTAATCACATTTGCAAGTGCATTCTTCAATTAAAATTATTCACATAACATGTGATATGTAGTGTAGTTCATTGCACTAGCAAACCCTTGATGACATTGCATTGGTAAATGAGCCCAATTGTTCAAACTATTATCGATCCTAAACACCTAAATTAGTAAGTTTTTTTTAAAAAAAAATAATAAAAGGAGAATTAAATTAGCAAGTTGAAAACACATTTTATCTGAACCATATTGTATTAATTTATTAAAAAGTTCCACTTGTCTTATTATATTAGCTTATGAAATCATTAGCATATGGTCTACTACATCTCATTAATAATATATTAGATGCAATAATCATCAAAAACAACTTCCATTTATTTAATGGTTCTTATTTCAACTACTTATTATGTGACATTGATATAAGCATTCTGCAAATATTAAGAGAAGATGTTTATATAATTTCTCCTTTATCGTGATGTTGATTGAACTTGTAATGAATTATTTTAATTTAAGACTACTTATTGGCTATTAATTTTTATATGAAAAATACTATTATTGCATTTATATGATTATGTAAATATATACTATGCTATATATTTTGTCAATACAGTATCCTACACCCATATATCCAAAGATCACGTACGACATAATTTCGGGTATACCATAGTTCCCTATTATCTTCCTTTCGTAAKCAAAATAAAGTTCCCCAATACTCTTTGCTTCATCTTTTTTTCTTTTTGATATATGAGTAAAGTACTTCCTCCGTTTAGATTTAGTGGCTACACTTTGGCTGTAGATGGATTTCTAGGATATTTTGGAAAAGAAAGTGATAGAGAAGGAAAGAATAGAGGACCCATGTATGTGAGAGGAGAGAGATAGATATACTGTTTTACACAAAAAAGAAGTGTAACTAGTAAATTGAAATATCCATAAATATAAAGTGTATCTAGTAATACGAAACGGATGAAGTATAAGAGATACATCTAATTTGAAATATCTGTTTTTAAAAGTGATAGGTGTATGTTGAAATGAAGTAAAATAGTGCTAGAATCAAAGTGTAATGCTAGTATCAAGCACTTTTCTTTGTCATAGCAAGTTCAGGTTACATTGTTATTTTAGATGCCCAACTTCATATGTTGTTATTACGTTCTACATAAAACCGTCAAGTATTTTTATCGTTGTAAATTTAAACGCATACGGTCCTTCATGTACTCTGAAAGCCTGTTTAAATTGGTTGATAGGAYTATAGTGTGAAATCATATTTAGCTATTATACTGAGTTTTACACATGTTGCACCCTATGTTTGTGCTCCCTATGTTTGTGTTGTTGGTGTGGAGCTTGCTCATTGTTGTTGTTGTTGTGTCCTTTTTCGCTGCTATGTCTTGCTTTTGCACGTCAACTTGCTTTGTAGCCATGTTGTATACTTGTATCTTGGGCCATTTTTTATTTTATTTTATTTCCTTCAGGTTAAGAACTCATATTATTAACCTTGAAATATAGTAAATCTTGTTAGAATAGGTAAATATGATTTGCTTATGTTAGATGGTTATTTTAGTCGAGTTTATTATTGATTATGAGATTGATTGATATCTTGCAGATTTTATGGGGCTATGGGATTATGGGTTATGCTAATGTCTCAGCATGAGCCCAAGCCTAAGCCTGAGGCGGGCGCTCGAGCTGGTGCTGCTGTCCACAAATGACCTTATGCTGCTTATTCTTGTATAGTTGCTACTCCCATGTTTCTACGGTTCTGCTGCCCAAGTGAAGAAAGGCCAGATCAAGAATATATCATTAAAAAAAATTTAGTGGTTGTATTAGATGTATGTCTATGAAATTATAATTAAAAAAAAAGTCATTGTATTGATTGTAATAATAAATTTCTGCTTGTAACTGCAATACTATATTTGATATGTATAATTGAAATCTCTTTCATTTTCTAAAAAAAAAAAGAAAAATAGAAATTATGTTGCATCCTAATGTTATAATAATAATTTGATTCTTCTTAAAACCTATTTTATAAAATATTCGCCTTTATTCATAATTTGCGTCAAGATTTATAGTTGTCTCAAAACGTTAGTTGTTCTAACAACAATATTTGTATGCCCRAAAAAGATGGCATTAGAGGCAACTAATAATTAGCGACGGGTTTATAGTTGCATCTAAAAGTGGTGTAATTAGCAATATAACTTGTGTGCCTCAAAAAGGTGGCATTAGGGACAACCTATAATTAGTGATAGACTTATGGTTGCCTCTAAATGTTAGTGTCTTTATTAGTATTATAACTTGTGTGCCTCAAATAGTTTGCATTCGTGGCAACCTATAATTAGCGACAGATTCATGGTTGCCTCTAAACGTAAGTGGTTTTACAAGGACAATAATGTGCCTGCCTCAAAAAAGGTGTTATTAGATGCAACCTATAATTAGCGACGGAATAATTAGAGGTAACGAAGAAATTGCTTCTAAAGACTATTAGAGGCAACAAATATATATTTAGATTCAATTTATGATTACCTCTATATGTAAATTTTCTTATAGTGTCCTACCCTATGCTCTTTTATTAATCTACTCCGAAAAATAAAGAACGCACTCCCTGTTGTTTCCCTACTCCGGGAACCAGTACACCCCACACTCAACTNATTAGCGACAGATTCATGGTTGCCTCTAAACGTAAGTGGTTTTACAAGGACAATAATGTGCCTGCCTCAAAAAAGGTGTTATTAGATGCAACCTATAATTAGCGACGGAATAATTAGAGGTAACGAAGAAATTGCTTCTAAAGACTATTAGAGGCAACAAATATATATTTAGATTCAATTTATGATTACCTCTATATGTAAATTTTCTTATAGTGTCCTACCCTATGCTCTTTTATTAATCTACTCCGAAAAATAAAGAACGCACTCCCTGTTGTTTCCCTACTCCGGGAACCAGTACACCCCACACTCAACTTTGAATGTGCACTAGACTCACACTCGTAAGTCCAACTTTGTGTTTGAACTCACAAACACTCACGTAGCCTTCAACCCCTCTGTTGAAAGCTATCACAATAACAAGTTTTCTCCCTTTTGTGTTTACTTCTTTAAAAGCTAATAAAGAGAAATAATAAGCTATATTATYCTCCTGTATATGACTCGATGAAAGGTTTTGTGTTTAAGTATTTTCTCTCGAAAATTCTCTTTTTCAATCGTGGAGAGATATGTGGAATATGGGACTTTAGACGAGTATATATATGCATGGAAACCTAAACCCTAGTTTCCTTAAATCACACAACTTGTCGAGCAAGGTAAGATGTGATTTAAGGAAAGTATCTATCTTATTTGATTTAATCACAAAGATAAAATCAACAAGATAAATAATCCTAAGATTAAGATAACCAAATTATATTCTCCTCTACTTTCTAGCTGCTTAGAATATTTTAAAAACAAATCTTTGAAGAAATATTTTAAGAAAATCGTTTTCAAAACCGCAGCTATTATATTCCACGCAAAGACCCAGCTGGTTCCCCAGCCTGGTTCCCTATGATGAGTATGTTATGAATTCTGTTCCAGACTTGTACCAGAAGTCATAACATAACTCAAAACACTTATAAGCACTTGTAATACCCTAACAAACAAATCATACTACGGAGCACATTACATGAAAACCCTAGATTAAGCACTTAAGAACTATTTCTTATTTTCTTCATGTAATCTTCAAGACTTGAAACTTCCTTGAATACTTCAATCAAAAACAATACTTCTTTCTTCGAATGACTTCGAAAGGCCTCCATGCTCCAAGTCTTGGAATCAACTCAACTACTGCACATGTAACATTGTTAATGTACAATAAAGCGTATATGACCGCATTTCAGCATAGCAGACGAGGAAACAGTTCCTACTGGTTCCCCACCAGTATATAGAACATTATTCATTTAGATGTTCCCTGCAACAACACAAGTTAGTTTCAACATATAACACATATAAGTATTAACTTGTCTAGAGAAATAATATTCTATATTAGTTGGTTCCCTGACCAACTATGTCCATGTCAAAGTWTCKTGTTCCCTGTAACTATTTGTCATCACTCAAAACTTAAGGGACTCAACAAACTTCATATGGAGAACATAGAGATGATCYAAAAATTATAATCGTTATAGATTATAAGGTCATCACTATAACAAAATCCTTATGACAACCCCTTTAGCGATAGGGATTTGTTGATTGAACCTTGTAATGAATTATTTAATTTAAGAATACTTGTTGCTGTTACTTTTTATATGAAAAATACTCTTATTGCATTTATATGATTATGTAAATATATACTTCTATATATTTGTTCAATACAGTATCCTACACCCATATATCCAAAGATCACGTACGACATAATTTTCGGTGTATACCATAGTTCCCTATTATCTTCCTTTCGTAAACAAAATAAAGTTCCCCCAATACTCTTTGCTTCATCTTTTTTCTTTTTTGATATATGGAGTAAAGTACTTCCTCCGTTTAGATTAGTGGCTACACTTGGCTGTAGATGGATTTCTAGGATATTTTGGAAAAGAAAGTGATTAGAGAAGGAAAGAATAGAGGACCCATGTATGTGAGAGGGAGAGATAAGATATACTGTTTTACACAAAAAAGAAGTGTAACTAGTAAATTGAAATATCCATAAATATAAAGTGTATCTAGTAATACGAAACGGATGAGTTAAGAGATACATCTTAATTTGAAGAATCTGTTTTTAAAAGTGATAGTGTATGTTGAAATGCAGTAAGAATAAGTGTAGAATCAAGTTGTAATGCTGTATCAAGCACTTTTCTGTTCATAGCCAGTTCAGGTTACATTTTTATAGGATGCCCAATTCATATGTTTTATACGTTCTACATTAAAAACCGCTCAAGTATTTTATCGTTGTAAATTTAAACGCATACGGTCCTTCAGTGACTCTGAAAGCCTGTTTAAATTGGTTGATAGGAATATAGTTGAATCATATTTACTATTATACTGAGTTTTACACATGTTGCACCCTATGTTTGTGCTCCCTATGTTTGTGTTGTTGGTGTGGAGCTTCTCATTGGTGTGTTTTGTTCCTTTTTCGCTGCTATGTCTTGCCATTTTGCACGTCAAACTGCTTTGTAGCCATGTTGTATACTTGTATCTTGGGCCATTTTTTATTTTATTTTATTTCCTTCAGGTTAGAACTCATATTATTAACTTGAATATAGTAAATCTTGTTAGAATAGGTAAATATGATTTGCTATGTTAGATGTTATTTTAGTCGATTTATTATTGATTAGATTGATTATATTCTTGCAGATTTTATGGGGCTATGGGATTATGGGTTATGCTAATGTCTCAGCATGAGCCCAAGCCTAAGCCTGAGGGGGCGCCGCTGGTGCTTGCTGTAATTGTTTTCCCCCAAAGCTTATTTCAAGAGTTTGCTTAGCTAGTTTTAGTTCAATTTCACACTTCAAAGTATGTTTACCACCCAAGRTAGTGTAGTTTAGATTTAAACTCCTWTTGTTACCTTCGCAGAGGATCGACCCCTTACTCACCTCTATACTTTGGTATAGTTGTTAGTATCGGTATATAAATTGTGATTTTGAGAGCGCCGGTTAGGTTTTGCCCAACGACCTTTTCCGGGGCCCTTTAGCAGGGCAGCCAAATTTGAAAGTGTGGCATTAGGGAAAGGTATATATACATGAGAATGAGGTTGTGGGACATTGCGATTGTGACCATTTTGGAGTAATGCAATTCGATGCTAGGATCAGTAAGCTTGAGAGGGTTGTTTTCAAGACGCAAGCACAACAGATGAAACAAATGCAGAGCTAAGGTATGTATGCTTTGATGTATTACACACCTAGAACTCTTTATTACAAATAAGTGAAGACATCTAGCTTACCATATCCTATAGTAGCCTCTTACTCTTACTGTGAGTTATTGGGATCGAACTTTTGTGAAGTCTGGGTTTGAAAAATGTAATCTTGAACTCTGCAGTACTAGTTTTCTAGAATCTTATCACGTATTATTGCTATTTTGTTCATGTTTGATGAAAAGTAAGTTCCAATTCTTCTGATTAGAGCGTGCGAAACGGAAAATTATAAATTTATCACTGTATGCCTTTTAGTTAGTAGTTTTTCTGTAAGTATAATCGAGATTAACAAAGGCGTGTTTGTTTATATATCCCTCACCTTTATTTAATTCCTAAACACAAATGTGTTAGCCATCTCTACTCATTTTGCTAGTTGACTTTGGTATGATCTTCCATTTGTAATTAGCAAGTTGAAAACCACATTTTATCAGAACCATATTGTATTAATTTATTAAAAAGTTCCCACGTGTCTTATTATATTAGCTTATGAAATCATTAGCATATGGTATACTACATCTCCATTAATAAAATATTAAATACAATAATCATCAAAACAACTTCCATTTATTTAATGGTTCTTATTTCAACTACTTATTATGTGACATTGATATAAGCATTCTGCAAATATTAAGAGAAGACATGTTTATATAATTTCTCCTTTATCGGTGATGTTGA
>SNQN01002997.1:46639-58376 GCA_008642245.1 Bassia scoparia
CAGACCACCATCCAAAAATAAAGGTAAAGTAGTTTCAACATAATTGGAAAAAACAAAATTCAACCATCGGCTGTGCCTTGGAAGAAGCAAAATCCACTTCCTTCATCACTCTTTTTTTTATATGTATGTCCCCACGATATACAATTGCACCAAAGCTGCCCGTAATTGTTGCCTTCTAACATGCGAAACCCACAACAAGCGGACACTGCTATCATCTACCTCGGACAAGACTAAGGCTCTGTGGATAAGCGCAAATATGCCATCATCCCAAGCATCTTGTTCCATAAGAACAAGTCAATCAAAATTTTTCACAATGCAGAATGAATTGGCACCACAGACTGATTTTTCTTAAAATGAGGGTAAATTTTAAGAACCTGAATACATAACAGCCCCTCAAAAAAAAATATACCTCATGATGACAACGAATCCACAGAAACTATATCTCTACCAGAAAAGTCAGTTGCCTAACAATTATAGGGCACCCCCCCGAATTGAAAATACAAAAACAGCCAAAAAAAAAAAATTGGTTGCATAGGCATAGCTTGAACAATGACGTAGTAGAAGAGATAGAACTATGTAGCCTACCCTTGGGTCCAATGCAACATCAGATTGAAGCCAAGTTAAACTCATATTTTTATTTCAATTCCTTTTTCTATATTGGTATAAAAATTCCTGCAAAAACTGTAAGCATTATGGTTGTGCCAGGGACTCAAAAGGAAAGAGGAAAAAAAGTCGGGAAACTGCTCTGAGGTGCCTCAGGTGTCAAATTAATACCAAAAATGAAAAAGATCTTTCAGGGATAGAAATATATTAGAATCATAGAAATGGTCACTGATCGGATTAGAAGAAAAAATGGGCGCAACAATATACCTGCTATACTGCACCTTTTTAATTCATTATGTGAACTACCTTACTTGGATAAATTTAAAGGCTCCTGAGTGCTGACCTTTTTTTCGGTTTTGATTTCAAATATACTTATTTATACAAAGCACACCAACGTAAAATGGAACTGTTTATAACCACCACGATAAACCATACACCCCGACTACCTTATCTTCGAATCTTGTTTTATAGTATTCTGGAATTTCTGGAATGTTTTTTTTTTTTTCTATATCTTATTTTTTTTTCGATTTTTTTTTCGAATCTTGTAGTCATTTTCCTGCAATCTGAAATCTCTTTTTCGATTTTTTTAATCATTTCACATTTCTTTTCACGATCTTGGAATTTGGAAATTTGTTTTAGTCATTATTGTTGTTGTGGTTAATTAATTTCATTTTTTACTTTGTATTTTTCTAGGCTGAGCGTAAATATGATTAGTGAGAGATTCACATGATAGAATATAGAGCATTATGGATCATAGTTTTTAAACCCTTAAAAGAATGCTCAGACAATGATAACTAAATACGCCTTTTTATCTGATAATAGTACTTGTTCACGGCTTACATATATGTTTTTTAAGTACATTTTGCGCTTTCTTTTTTTCAGAAGGAGTGTTCTGAGGGAAATACCTAGTTAAACTTTTATACTGGCAGATTATACTAGCAAAGACATTCAATCAGAAAATTTGGATTCTAGAGATGCTTTAATTCTATAGATTAGCTACTCTATATACTTTCTTTTGAAGATTTTTAAGAAGCACAATCCATAAGAAGGAAAGGGTCGTTCTTGTGGTTTCAGCTACAACTCCTTCTTCTGCCGTACTAATCTGGACAAAAAGCCAAATCACATCTTGACAAATATAGATGACATAGCTAGTACGAGAAGTGAAAAGCAGAGCAGGATAAAGGCTGAACTGAAGATAGGAGCTTGGAGCAAAGATTAATGCAACTCCAAGCAAAAAGAACTGTAATCCATAATAGAATATAGAACTGAGAATTCTCAAAAAATTTACATGTTCTAATCATCATATCTTGCGTCTGCTGCTAATTGTGATCTCAATAAACAAGATTAGAGGTCGAAGAGACAAAAAATTGCTAGGTCCTAAAAACTCTATTGATATGTTACTACTCAAATTACTTTCAAAATAGGTTCGTAGTTTATACTTATAGCCACTATAGTAGATACAGCATTGTCTTTAGACAACTAGCTCTCAATTTCCAAAAATGTCTGGAGTAACAAACGTTGGTTGTTATACGATGTGAAATATAACTTCCCTTATCTGGATATCATGATTTTGAAGTAAGTCTCCTTACAAATAAGTGTTCTCCACATCATTTGATGTACCAACAATCCCTATTTGCCAAGGGGATTACAACGATTTTTTCAAAATTCTCAGAAAACGCTTAATGAGCATTCATAGGAATTGAATCTACATCATGCAAAGGGTTCAATATAATATTTTTTAGCAATAAGACATATGTAGATACATGACTCTCATAACAACTTTTATTCTACATCCTATCCATGCACTTTGAGAGCTGCTGTGGGAGAATTGTGTTTTAATAGGTGCTATTCATTTTTGGACACAAATATTACAACAATTTTAAATAACTTACCTCCAATGCGGGCACTCCGCCAAGATGGTTTCCAATTTAAAGCTGTAGTTTAGATCCAAATCCTTAAGGAATTGTGTTTTCATCAATTTCAACTTTATCTGCTGATGGTTGCCCTTAGAAGTACCCTTAATTTATGTTCTATTACCTTTCGATGTTTCCTCTAATTAGTTTTTGCTAGATACATTATTTTCCCATCACCACAAACCTAAACTGTGCTTAAAACACCAAATCAATGACAAATATTGTTTCCAAAACAATATATTTCACATTACTTATAAAGGTCTTCTACAGCAAAATAGGATGAGCTAAGTAGGTGAAGAATATCTTTTAATATATTTGCATATAATAAAAAGTAAATTACCTTTTGAACTCACTTAGAAGTTTAAATGTCTTTGTTGCAAGTCCTCGAGAAAAAACTTTGGTTATCAGGTATTGTCATATGTATCGTACATTGGTGCGGGATATTCAGGAAGCATCCTCAGGAGAACCTAAACAAAATCGCCACACTATAAGTTCGTGTTGATCATAGTGTTTAGTCATAAACCAAAACAATATGATATCACGACTGATATATAAATTACAAAGCCTAACCTATTTAGATATGCAGTAATAACATAATATAATGCAAAGCACATTCTAGACAAGATTAGAGGAACCAAGACACGTTAAAATCGGTATGGTATGTACGGTAATGTTCCTTTTTTATAACTTCAATTTTTTTGGTTAAAAGGTCAACTAGTGAATTTGTGCCATTAAGTCTACACATATCTAAAATCCATAACCCTTCCGATCCCTATCCTTAAAAATTGTTAATTCTTACAACTAAAATCTAAAGGGTATTTAATAAACAATAGGAAAGAAATTGCATTCTTCTTCCTATCAAGAAATCTAGTTTTATGCTCAAACTAAGTATTTACTTTTTTCTGGCTGTGGTTGTAAACATATTCATGTTTTGATGATACTATTTGGTTATCGATTTTGTATCTGTGAGACTGTTCACAGGATAAAACCCCCGTAGTTTTCGGTTTCTCTACTTGGATTTGTTTATCTCTAATATGACATCTAGATGATCAAATACAATAATCACTTCTCGTCACCAAGACATATATGAACCAACATTTATCATTGCACCCATTAAGTATGACCTACTTTGTCATGTCACAAAATCGACTAATAGCCATGGCATTTGCCAGAAAGCTCTTTAATATCAGCATAACAAAAGGAAGAGCATCCTCCCAAAAATTCAATCGTTGGTCTCCCTTTTTTCTAGTTTTCTATTCATGGACGAAATTTCAATGCTATTTAAGATCATATTTTATTTTATTTTTTATTTTCATTTTTATTGTAATTAAGAAGACTCCAAAGTATCCAAATCGATGGGCGCGCTAGAGATACTGGGTCAATTTAACCATTTATTGAAAGTATATAGCTAACACCTTTTGTAACATCCTGAGTAAATAGTTTGTCAACACCCCAGAATATGAATACATAATTGGATATAGCCGTTGTGCTTTGATTTGGCTAAAGTATAAATATAAAATTGTTAATTTTTAATATTAAATATATAATTATACATTTTATTTTTTGTTAATTTATTTATTATTACTTATATTTTTATAACATATACGTTGTTTTTATTTTTTAGCAGTATGTACAATGTACTATAATAAATTATATATATATATACTTAATATTATTAATCACCTTTTATATCCTAATGTTCAAAAGCTGCGATTTCCTCATCTTCCACTTCCAAAGTATCATTAATCTACAAAGGCCTTGCTGTTACAGCAAAACAAGTCTATCCCACAAAAGTCTTTTTTTTGTTTTTTAAAATTTTATGCTCTTACAAGGTTTCTGTTCGCACTTCGTACAATTACACCGCCTACCACCGCAGTTGTACTATCTGTTTAATTGCAACTCTCCCCACCCTTTAGTCTTATAATTACAAAGCACTCACCGGCTCACTTTCCGGATGAACACACAAACTTCATCAATGGGCTCTAGGGTTCTCTTTATGCCAGAATTTCCTCACTCATCTCTCAAAAACTCTTTCCCTCATATACTACTCTCTCACATTTAATTATTCACACAAGTTGTTTTGCAAAATTCTTAAACACATTTCAAATACAAATCAACATTATTTATGCATTCCCATTGGAGTTAAAAGGTTCTTTAGGGTCAAATTGGGTTCTTCCAAAGCTACAAGGGTTCTTAAGGGTCTCGAAGCATCTTTCTTCGATCAAAACAGCGTGTGTTGACAAGGTAAGTTTGAGGGCCAATGTCTCAATTTCTTTACACCCTTTGCCGATTGCTTGTTAGGGAAATTTGACTTTCTATGCAAAATGTTGGCCATGTTAAATGATAAACAAACATTTCGACATGAATTAAATCAACATAGGCCACAACCTTTAATTCTTGTTGAAATGCACTATGCTGCAAATCACAGCAACTTTATTTTCTTAAACAAGATCGGTAAATGGCATGTTCTCACGCCTAATAAGACTAATTTCTTGGACAAACTGGCTGATAGGGCACCTTTTTAATACAGATCTATAACAACACATGTCGCAACAACAAACTAGTCTACAACATGCATCTATTTCTGTTAAGCAAGCCCACATAAGTAATTTCAGTGCTTAGAATTTAAGCAACCCACATAAGTAATTGCAATGCTTAGGGTTATTAAAACGGAAATTTTTTTGTTGTTGTTCTTTTGACAATGGAACTCGTAATGACCCCCGAGTAAGAAGACGCTAGACGCGTGGAAAGCTCAGATGGCGAGGGGGAAGGTGTTATTGCACTATTTCACCTACCCTGTGTCCCCTAGAATCCAGACCTTTGGGTGCGACTACCAGACCATGGAGTCCTTCGCACCTGCTTTTGTGCAGATTAATTAGGCAAGGCTTTTTTAAAACGTGTTCCATTAGCTTCCCAAAATAATATATATATATATACTGTGTGGCCGACTCCTTCACTCATTAATCGAATATAAACACACAAACTCTAGAGGAGTGCAATAAACACATTTATGCATAATATGCAAGAATTTCAATGTCCATCTCAGACAAGATAAAATCACCAGTCATCAACTAATTAATGTACCCTACGGCAAAGGATCGGAGACGAATGTCGGCCACTACTACATTAAACATCTAATGCAACACCAAAAAAATGTTGCATGTAGAGTGTATGGAAAAATGTTGTCAATATGCATGATGCAAACAGTAAATTTAAAGGCAAACGTCCCTTGCCCAATTTGATCCATGTATTGCATTAGGTCAAATAAATGCTAAATGCAACATGTTTTTCTCTGACCATCCCCTTAAAGAACACATTATTTGATATAAAATAATGAAAAAGTGTTTTGAATAGAAGATATTCTGCAACATATTTTTAGAAACCTTAATGCAACACTTCTAGTCATTCCTTCAACCGTTGCAGTAAAATTAACAAACACATAAATAAGCCAACACTTTTAGCTTTTATATATCAATTGTTGCATATGAATACTTATTGCCAACCATTTGACTAAATATCTGTTGCATTGAGTATATAACAATGTAATTTTCGTATTGCAACACTTTGAATTTCGAACTACATAAGTTCAATTTGTTGACACCTAATGCAACACTTTATATAAATAATAATAATAATAAACCCAATTAATTCCCTTAATTTTTAATTCAAATTAATTAATTTAAACCTATGGACATTAATGGAATAATGCAACTAGCATAGTACGAGATAGATTTATTAGTGACAATAACAACACATTTATTGAAAAACCATATTGTATTAATAGTTGTATACAAATATAACAATATCATTGACTGTAAGAAAAATTACATAGCAGCACTTATATACTTTATTAACATCAAAAACTAGCTTTTGAAAAGCAAAAATTACATTAACAATCGTGAAAAGGGCATAGCTAACGTCTAATTCAAAATGACAAATGTCCCAACCAATTATGAATGAACCTCTCTTGTACAAGCACTAAACTAATCGAGCTTTCAATGAATTTTCTTCTGAAAAACATTTCTTATATAAATGTAGTGTTCACCCTCATCTCTATCAGCCCCTACATTGCTCAGTGTTTGACCCATTGTTATTCATCTTCCGATTCCATAATCACACCAAAATAATCAACCATCACACATCACCTCTCCGAAATATGAGCATCAAAGATAATAAAAGGACTGTCCATTGTAAAGCAACTACATCGTTTAAACATACATTCGCTTCTAAGAGGCTATCATGAGAAAAGGTCTAGAAGCTGAAAGTAGATTTAATTTAAGAAATTCTTGGCGATCTAGATGTTGCCATCGAAGCAACACTAGTAAAATCAGATAGGCTATGAGTTAATAGGTCATACAAATTATGTCCAACAGCTTTAATAAATTATATACATTAGCAGCAAAGCAACACCTTTAAAAAGTGATTGTAACTTCAGAGCTATTTACTCATGTAAAAGCAATCACAAGGGAAATAGAAGTGAATGTAGAGCTGCAAGGTTTAAAAAAGCAGAGCAAGTAATGATGAAAAGTTAGAGGTGAAGTACACTAAATATTTAACTCTACAATCCTTATATTTAAAGCTTGTGTATTACCAAAACAATGTATATTTCTGCTTCCCAATTTAATTAGAACATTAGATCAAAAAAAGGATAAATATCTTTGTAACAATTTTCTGTGGCTATACTGATAAAAAAATAAATGATCTAGGATAAAAATATAATGTATATCACTAGAATTATCTAGGTAGATGACACAGAATTGCTAGAAAACATGTTTACTACGTCGGTTAATGCTTAAAGAACCAAAACATTACTACTCCTAATTATACAGTTGTAAGTAGGCCACTGATAAAGATGTAACAAAACAACAATAATGTAACAAAACACTAACATCAAATATACAAGCTTCATTTTCATACACCAAATACCTCCTAAATTGTACTCAGTCTTCTATTGCTTCTTTTAATTACCAAGCCTCTTGAGCAAAATATAAGTCCACACATTTTCTGCTCATAACAATTCCAACAATATTAGCCTTATTCACTAGAAAAACTTGATCCAATATCAAAACATGATATAGTCATCAAGCACAAAATTAAATACAACACTTACAACAACAATAACCGAGCATTTCTTACTATGGTCTCTTATGTTTCTAAGAGCCACCGCCGATTTTCTCATGCATAGAGATTTGTTTAGTATAGAAAACAAAAAAAATGCCATATGTATTGATCTACGTAACTACCCAGAGTACTCTCAACATCCGCACATTCGATTAGGAAAGAATTTCTGATCATGAAATCCATTAGTTAAAAAACAATTGTCAACTCTTTTTAAAGTCCACCCATTAACACTAAATAATCTATAACCAGCCAAAACAAAAAAACTTTAGAAGCACCAGAAATATAAGTTAAAAGATTTATTGACTGAAACAATGAGGCATCATATAAAGTTGTAAAACCATTTGCAAAAAATACTTAAAAAATCCCAAGGTTGCTAGAATAAATTGAACATAGGTTTTAGATAATTGGAACACCACCTATTGCCCACTCCCGTGACATTCAATTTTAAAAGGTTATTGGTATGTTTTCCAAAAAAAAATAATCAAATGTAATTTTGAAAACATAAAAATTCCCATCCAAATTTCATTCAAACTCTAAATAAATTTTAGATAATTTTGAATTCACTCACTCAATCCTATTCTAACAAAAAAACCACAAGAATTGCAAATTCTACCTGGCAATTCCCCACTTTCTCCCTCTAGCTGCCAATAAATCCCCATTCTAGATAGATAAAAATTCAAGGCTGCAAATTTGAACGGGAAAAAAAATCGAAAAATTGTGGATAGAAAATAAACCTATAAATCTTGTTTGAAAAAAAAAGTGATTAAATTGATTATTTTCAAATTGAACTTACCTATATTGAAGTGCAGCCCAATCGAGCCAAGTAATTGAGTAGTCCAGATTTCACGAGCTTTTCCTCAATTTCGCTACTCCAATGAAGCAGCCATAATTCACTATAAATATCACCAATTGCCGAAGCTAGTTAGAACTGTTTTTTTCCTAGCCCTAATTCATGATTACCACAAAAATAATGCTGACTTAGTAGAAAATGTGTAAACATATTTCCTGGAAAAATTCCTGTAGAGAACCCAAGGGAATTTTTCTACGAAGTTATAGATTAACCAACAAAGCTATGACTTAGTAGAACAAAAGTTCCAAAACGAAATATGTTGCAATTACCTGGGAAAATTGCGAACCGAAAATCAACCAATAAAAACACATAGCTCAACTTAAATTTGTTGATTGAACTAAATTGAACTTAATTAACTTACCCACTTTGGGATTTGCTCATATTATTGCTTGCAAACCACTAAAGAACAACCCCATTCACCAGTTAAATTGCGTCCCTAATTCTTAGAGTGAAATTGACAAGAGAAATCGTTATTTTGTTCAATTTGAAGATTTTGTGCAATTTCGCAAAAGAATAGGTTTATTCGCTGAAGAATTTGTTTGTTATGAAGGAATTTGTGAAAATATATTATTCTGTTTGTGTTTAGAAGGTTTCAATGGATAGAAAGAATGAAGAGTGAGTTACTAGAGTGAGCCCGAATAATGATAGGAATTTGGAGGGTTTTTTTTGAATTTAGGAATGTTTTAATTTCAAAGAATTTTGGAATTTTTTTAAGTCCGCGTGGATGAAAATTCAAGCACAAATTCATCGGGTACCTCACAATCGTATGATGCAACATTCCTTACACGGAGCACTGTATCCCCAATGCAATAGATTATACTGAAATAGTTGCATCTAGACACACCTAAATTGACAACAGTTGATTGTTAGAAATGTTTGCATAATTGTGCTTAAAAGTGTGCAAATAGTACTAAGGTGTTGCTACCAATAAAGCGCAATTTTTGAGTGTTTGCAAATAGTGACGTGACCCAAATGCTTGCAAAATAGGAGTTGCAACTAACAGACTATTGCAAAAAATTGATTGCTATAACTAAAAACACCTAGTGTTGCAATTTAATGTTTGCATAATTAATGTATTTTATCTCGTACCTGAGTGGCTCCCCTTCAGTCACGACTTCTCCCGGCGCCCGTAAAGTTTTTTGGCGAGCTCCCCTGGGATAAAATTCTCTCACTAAAAACCCATTATCTTTAATGATGTGTGGACAATACTCTAAAAATGTGCATGCGAATACAAAAAGCGTCTTAAAGGTACGGCCACTTGCTTTAGCATCCTGCATTACACTGAACTTAGGTCTGTTGGCACGGTAAAAATGTTTAAGACGTCGCCTTTTCCATAGTGCAGCACATCTCATATAAGAAATTCTTTGGTTTCTACCACTGGGACAAGACCGTGGGGCTCGTTAAGATTGGCGCTGGTTGGCACTACCTATGTAACCAATTCTTAAGCTTGATGCCCATCCCCACCATGACGCGCGGTTACGTGCCCTACAAAGTTATAATGGTTTAGACCTCTTTTAATCATAACAGCAGATTGGATGTGTCACTACAAGAAAAATCGTTTCGGGCGACTGTCATCACTGACCGATTTTCGGTCGGTGACGTAAGTCGGATTCTCGATTGTCGGTAAAAAAATGAGCTATTGCCGACCGAAAATCGGTCGATGAGCTATTACCGACCGATTACCGACCGAATTTTTGCAAGAATGAATTTGGAGGGAGAAGCCATTTTACCGACCGATTTTCGGTCGGTAAAATGACCTTCAATTCCCTTTAAAAACATTGGAGGGAAACTCGATCGGTAAATGGAGTTTCCCTCCATTTTTTATTGGAGCCTTTACTTTTACCGACCGAATGTCGGTCGGTAAATGTCGAACAAGAAATAAAAAAAACACAAAAACCAGCTTGGAAATGCTGGTTTCTGCTAATTCTATCACATTTTAACACTAACCAGCTTAACCATGCTTATGAGTCAAGGAGACAGGAAACTACTTACAAAAAAAATTTGAAGAGGATACTTTAATCCATAACAGCTCAAAATTCAACATACAATTAACAAAAAATCACGAGTCAACTTATACAAGATTCTTATAGATTAAGGTAGTAGTAATGGCCATCTCCATCATCTTCCAAAACTACCTCTTTGTTCTTGCTCGTTAAATCACTTCCAATTAAATGATGAGAACTAGAGGAATTTAAAACCTCYGAAGATTTTCTTTTCTTAGCTGCTGGATTACCTTCAGCTTCCTCAGTTTTTGTGATCTCTAAAGGCATTGTTAGAGCTGTACCATTCTGTTGCGAAACGTCAATTTCAGCTTACCCTCCYCAACATACATGTTATAAGATGCTACTCTCTTCTTCCTCTTTTCCTCGGGATTCCCAYATGACCCAAACTCATCGCCATCGTTTCTCGGACCGTTGAAGGAGTAAGCTCGAGGACGATCTTCGAATGCATACTGGGCTTTTACATAGGAAGAATATTCTGGCATTGATTTGCTCTTCTCCATCACCAAAAACTAACTACTCTCTCTAAAATAGATGGGAATGAGNAAGTTTGAGGCCAATGTCTCAATTTCTTTACACCCTTTTGCATGCTTGTTAGAAATTTGACTTTCTATGCAAATTGGCATGTAAAATTGATTAACAAACTATTCGACATGAATTAAAATCAACATTAGGCACAACCTTTAATTCTTGTTGAATGCTTACATGCTTGCAAATCACAGCAARTTTTATTTCTTAAACAAGATCGGTAAATTGCATGTTCTCACGCCTAATAAGACTAATTCTTGGACAAACTGGCTGTTAGGCACCTTTTAATACAGATCTATAACAACACATGTCGCAACAACAAACTAGTCTTACACATGCATCTATTTCTGTTAAGCAACCCACATAGTAATTTGCATGCTTAGGGTTAAAACGGAAATTTTTTTGTTGTTGTCTTTTTGACAATGGACTCGTAATGACCGAGTAGAGGCCGCTAGACGCGGGGGGGTGTTYTGCACTATTTCACCCTTACCCTTGTCCCCTAATCCAGACCTTTGGTGCACTACCAGACATGGAGTCCTTCGCCTTGCTTTTTGCAATTATAGGCAAGGCTTAAAACGGGRTCCATAGCTTCCCAAAAGAAGTACTGTGGCGACTTCCTCTACTCATTTCGAATATAAARACACAACTCRAGGAATACTCACAATATGCAAAAGCAAGAATTCAATTCTAGCAAAATCAGAGTCATCAACTAATTGTACCCC